>JAPYYM010003979.1:0-10572 GCA_028534135.1 Potos flavus
TCTTTGCAAATGGCAAGATTTCATTTCTCTTGATGGCTGCGTAGTATTCCATTGTGTGTGTGTGTGTGTGTATATATATATATATATATATATATATATATATACACACCACATCTTTATCCATTCATCTGTTGATGGACATCTAGGTTCTTTCCATAGTTTGGCTATTGTGCTATAAACATTTGGGTACATGTGCCCCTTCGGATCACTACATTTGTATCTTTAGGGTAAATACCCAGTAGTGCAATTGCTGGGTTGAAGGGTAACTCTATTTTCAACTTTTTGAGGAACCTCCATACTGTTTTCCAGAGTGGCTGTACCAGCTTGCATTCCCACCAACAGTGTAGGAGGGAAACATAGCATTTTAGAGTTAAATGCTAGGAGGATCCAAAATGCATCCAAGTATCAAATTATAGTGTATTAAGAAAAGGGCAAGTAGGAATCTGAGGAACCAAGTTCCAGGCTATATGTAAAATAGTGAAATAGTGGAAACTTTAATCTGACTTTACAGATCTATTTAAAGAGACATCATTTCAACTATTCTTCTTTAGCTATCTTTATACTTAGGAGATTTGAGGTAAGCCCCTGCTTTTAATACAAATTATGTCTACCACTCGCTAATGTGTACCTCAGACTGATCTTTCCACTGAGAAGCAAATTCAATTATCCAAGTACCTACTTGATTCGTCCAGTTGGTATGTAAAACAGGCATCTCAATCTAAATATGAACATTTCAATCTTTTAATTCCCTTTCCCCAATATTCCTTTCCCTGTCTGCCCTATCTCCAGAAATGGCACCATCTACTCAATTTTTCAGGTGAAAAAACCTAGAATTTATTTTTAATTTTCTTTTTTCTCACTCCTAGGATCCAAGCCGTAACAAAGACTTGTTCTGATTACATTCAAAATATATCTTGTACCCACCGTTTTTGCTCTATCTCCACAACCACCATTGTATCCCCCTGTACTACTCCAACAACCTGCCAGTTACCCTCTTTGCTTCCACTCCTGAAGCCCATTCTTCACAAAGAAACCATAGTGATGTTTGTGAATACACATCAGATCATTTCCCTTTTCTCTTGAAAATCCTCCAGTGCCTTTCCATTGTACTTAGAATAAAATCCAATATTTTTGCTATGGTCTATAGAGCCCCATATAATCTGGTCCCTACTTACCTATTTGACTTCCTTTACCACTTAACTCACTATTCTCTAGCCAGAATGTTTTAACTGATTTAAACATTCCAGTATTAATGTTTTTGCACACTATGTCATCTGCCTACAACATATTGTTCCAGACAGCTTCATGTGGCTGAAACTTCACCCATTCAAGTCCCCACTGTAGTGTCCCCTTCATAAATGAGGCCTTCTCTGACTTCCACACTAATTTTCTAACTGTTCTTTACCACCCATGAGTCTCTATCACATAATGTGATAAATCAAATTTATTTCTTTGTAGCATTTCTCAACCTTAAAATTTCAGGCTCATTTACTTGTTTACTGTTTACCATTGTCTCCTTTAATAGAAGTTAAGTGCCATGGGAGCAGAAGCCTTGTGGTCCTTTCTAGCACAGGTCACATCATATATGTCAAAATATTTTTTTGAATAAATGAATGAGGGCTACGCGAGGACTACTATTGAAATCTTAAGGAAGCGGGAATTAGAGCTATTGAGAATGGAAAAGGCTGTCTCATATTCATACTGTCACCACAGAGAGTTGGGTTAGAGTAGGATGAATTCTTACTGTGGAGTGTAATTGAGTGTGTCTATACATTGGGTAGGACATGAACAAGATTCAGGGCTGACATATGGTAGCACTTGGACCAAATCTAATTTAAAGCTGTGCTTTGTTTGTCTAGCAAATTAAATAAATGATTCTGGTTTTGAGTGCTTTTCTAGTGTATTTGTACTTTCTAGTTCACTACAGTACCCATCATTCCCTTCTATTGCCTTTACATACTATTGCTGTACCTAGTAGTTTATTTCTTATTTGCCCAACCCGTTAAAGCAATTGAGTTTTTTACACCTAGGCTAGATTATCTCTAAAACCAGAGAAATGGAAACCTATTAATCAACACCCATACCCCCTACCCACCCCACCACCCTCCTTAAGCAGAAATATTACAGTGGGAGAAAAAGGAGAAGTAAGTAAGGACAAAACAATTTTCAATGTTTTCTCTCAAAAATATAGATAGAAAATAAATAAAACATTAAAAATTGATAGGTATTAAAAATATACAGTATCTATAAGGAAGAAAGACACACTGAATTCGTATATAAAAGTGACAACCAAATTGTTGTTTATGTGTTTCAGTTAGGTAGTTTACTATCTTGTCCATATATTTTAATCTTGAATGAATATACTGATAAACTGTGATTTTGGAATTAAATATTTTTAAACCTATAAAACCAATTATTTAGGCAGAGCTTTAAGTATTTCTTCTATATATTTTATTTTATTTGCCTGTAGCTTCTCAAGTAGAAAACAAATGAACTAAAACCCTTTTTGTCATTTACTTCTGCCTTCATTCTAGTATGAATTTGGTATCTAAACTTCAATGATTTCTCTGATTTGAGGCAGTGCACATTTAGTTTCTAAACTTATTTTTCAATAAGTGCTAAATTTTTATATTGGAAACATTTTAAAAGTAATACCTGCATGTGTGAAAAAAAATAGGCTGATAATAGAATGGCAGTTTTTATTACCATCTGTGAAATCCTGTGAAAACTGTTGCATGAAAGCTAAGCTTCATGTTCTGTCCTGCAGAAGTGTGTTTTGTCAGCCTTTTGTTTCTATACTTTTCTCCAAAAACAAACAAGAAAACCCAAGCAAAAAAAAACTCCTTATTGAACCTGGTTCTGAAAGAGTACATTCAAGCAATTAAATCAGCTGGGGACTTTAACTAGCAACCTTCAGGGTTGTTATTTTAAAGAATATGTTCTAAATCTGCAGATTTATTTTCATTAGTGCTCACCATGCTGTGGCCATCAATTTCTTCATTCTTCTTTCATACTCTATTACACTTATATCTTCCTGAAAATCATATACTTTTTGTGGCTACAAGTAGCATCTTCTTTAATAAAATTTTTGTTTGATAGACCTTTTCTGTTCTGTGATTTTGTAATCATTTAGCACCTTAGTTTCATGATAGTACATTAAAACATTTTGTTATAGAAGTATATACAAATAAAATATATAGAGAGCTAGCAACAGAATAAATTGAAAAGTATACATTCTTATCCATGGAGAAAAATTATTGGAGGTTTTTGTTCACAGATAAAGCTCAATGTTTGAAATCACTTACAATTAAAAATTGCGAATTGTAAAATAAAGTTTATATCCTTACATATTTTCCCCTAAGGAAGTTGGAGACATTTTATAAGGTTATACTATGCCAAGATTATAAGGCAAACTCAATACTAGCTAGATGGGCATTAAAGCCTGTCGTTCATATGTGTATTTATGTGTAGGAGTGTGTAATTTTAATTTACTATAAAATGCAGTAAAATGGGTACTTAAGTTCTTCTACATACTAATATGAAAATTATATTGAGTGTCACATTTGACCCAGCTAGTCATAGTGTAATTAAACATTTATTTTTCATCTCTATTATTTTTTCTACCTAATATTAATTTAAATTCATAAAAAACATAGACTTCAAGTTACATTTTATGTGTAATTTATATCAAAGGCACACAGGAGTGGAGCTATATGTGTGCCTAGTAGATGCTACAAGTCATAAGACTAACAGTTCACTTAATTTTTCCTAATGCCGTAAAAGAAATGAAAGGAAAGGAAAAGAAATGAAAGAGAGTTGCAGGAAATTTACACTTTAAGCTAAGTGATTATTTGGCTAGCTCATAACACCTGTTTGTTGGTACCTAAATAATTAGCTTCTTAAGAAATAAAACTCATAACTAAACTGAATTGAAAACATTTACAATTAATAGCATGCAAAGTATAAAAATTTCACTTTCAATACAAAAGGAAAAAAAAGCCTTTGTGAAAATGTGCTTTTTAAATAAAGTTAAGTAAAATGACAAGAAAATGCATTACAAGATTATATATACACTGCCTACACAGATTTATAGGCATGTTAAGCTTATGCAGAAGAGGAAGAACATCTACATTCATAAGAAGGTCATATTATTTATGTATATTACAGGAAGATTTATCTTGAATATTATTTAAAAATATGTTAAAATATATTTTTTATTTCATTAATTCTTTATATTCGCACAGATTCTTAATCAATAGTACATGTCTGTTACAGAGTAGAAATATTAACTTCTCTAAACATTAGTTAACTATTGTGCTCATGCGAAATGCGTACTGACCTGTCCCCCTTGAAAAAATAGGTTTTCCCAACGTCTTCCCACCAAATGGCTGAATCAATACCATGCGGGGGAATTCCACTTCCAAGAGTAATCAAGTCATGAGGATAACCAGGTTGAAGAGTTGTATCCTTAAACACCCAGTATTTGTTACCTGTATGAAATAAGTGCAGATGTAGAATACAATAATTTAATGTCAGAAATTAGAATATATCTATTAATATAGTGTAGTTAAACTTATCTTACATGAAATGCGTAAAATAGGTAGTAGTCACATTTGGAATACGGACGTTATTGTTGGAAGATCATCTTCAAAAGTGGATAAAATGAGTAACTATTTAGTAATAGAATTTGTGAATTAATTTAAGAAATAAAAAAGATCTACAACTTACCATAATACAACAATTCTGAATCAAGAATCAGGATTTTTCCTCTAGGAATTAGACGTGCTATTTTTATTTAAGGCTAAATCACTACTGTGTTTTGAGCATTCTGTATACCCTCAGATTGCTTTATTGATTATAACCTCTACTCTATTGAAACACATCCTCCAAGCTGATCCTTTCCTATTAACATTCACAGGTTCCTTTAATCTTAGAAAGTCATCCTCCTTTTATTTTTTTGTTTTTTGGGTTTTTTTTAAAAAGATTTTATTTATTCGACACAGAGAGAGAGAGATCACAACTAGGCAGAGAAGCAGGCAGAGAGAAGGGGAAGCAGGCTCCCTGCTGAGCAGAGAGCCCGATACAGGGCTCGATCCCAGGATCCTGGGATCCTGACCTGAGCTGAAAGCAGACGCTTAACCAACTGAGCCATCCAGGCGCCCCAAGTCATCTTCCTTTGACCCTATGCCCTCTTTTAGCTGTTATACTCTCCCTCTCTTTAATAAGAGCGGTAACCTAGCAGAGGAGAATTTTAACCCTAACCTTGTTTGGAATTGCTAGAGCTTGGCGATATAAAAAGAAGACAAACTCTAGTCAGTTTTATTTCTGTTTTGAAATTATCTACAGACAACACACTTCCTCATGTCCTATGTCTCTGGCAGACTGTGCCTACCACTCTCCTCTTTGGTAATGCCTCATTAGTCTGTAATCATTCCTCACTCTACTGTAGTCTGTAATCATTCCTCACTCTACTGAAAGTTGATTTAACACCTACTTTCCACTGAAAACTTTTGTTCTGGAGTCAGCAATGTCTTTCAAGGAAATAGTTCTCTACACTTATCTATTGACACAGTTGCCCTCTTAAAGCACTTCTCTCTCTAAGCTGCTAGAAAACCATTTTTGGGGTTGGGGGAGTCTTTTCTCTAGCTTCTCCATTCTGGGTTTTTTTTCCCCCCTCCGTTCTTACATGTCTATCTCCCTTCAACCCCACACTCCAAGTCTTCTTCCCCTGGTCCTTCTGGATCTTTCTGCAATTAGTATCTCTTATCACTAACTCCTTCTGGGGTTAACATCTGGTGAAGTAAAACAGTTAATAATCTATTGATATCTGACAAAGTATCCTATGTTCTTTCTAATAGATGTAAGCCTTACTTGTTAGAATATTTCAGTATTACCCCTAGATGAGGACTATGATAGCCTGTAGCATTCATGTTACACCTTAAGGAAATTAAAAAAAAAAAAAAAAAAAAATTAAAACCATGTTCCTGCTTAAAATAACACAACACAAAGCAAAAATATCATGTTTTCAGGCTAGATTTAGTTAGGTGTCTCTAGTTTGTAACAGGAGTAATCTTATTTACTTCAAGAGCTTCTACTACCATTTGATACCATTTTTAAAAAACAACATTTATCGAGTCCCTTCAGTGTCCTAATTATCATGTTAAGTACTAAGGACACTAAAGAGAACAAGACAGACCTGATCACTATGCTGATCATCCTACATTCTAGTGGATTGGGCAGATGAAAACCAAATATACAAAAATATAATTGTAGTAGTTGAAAAACTACTGAATGCTACAAAGGCAACACATCAGGGGCTGAGAAAAAAGAAACCCCAAGGGGATAATTCCTTTAAGTAAGGAGATCAGGAAAGCCTCTCTGAAGAAATAACACTTCAACCAAAATTTAAGGAAAGAGAAGATGATATCTATGCATTGAATGTCAGGAACAGTATCCCAAGCAAAGGAGTTTGGTATGATTAAAAATGGAAGGATCAGTGGAGTGTAATGAACAAGAAGAGAGTGGTACTGAAAACGTATATGGTGGGTTTCAGTCTTATTTTGAGTGCACTGGGAAACCATCAAAGATACTAAATTAATGGAGGCATATGATCTGTTTTATATTTTCAAAACATGTTTTTTTTTTCTTTTGTGGAAAATGGACTATAAAGAGAATAATGGAAACGAGAAGACCTGTCAGTGGTCTTTTGCAAGAATTAATTGAATCATTCATCGGCAACTTAGTACACTTACTAGGCAATGTTTTAGGCACTGGAGATGTAGCAGTGAATAAGAGCAACATCTCTGCCTCTTGGAGCTTAAATCCTAGTGAAGGAGTATGGGAAAACTGACCTTAAACAAGGAAACAAAGGTGATTTCAGAGAGAAAAGTATTATAAAGATAGAAAAAAATACATTAATGTAAACGTGATGGGATTGGGTTGCTTGTACTGGACACAGGAAAGATAACTTTATTCAGATGACATGTGAGTTGTAACTTACATAATTCAAAAAAGCCTGCACAGTGAATATGGTTTGAAGGGGTAGAAACACCAAGGACAAATGCCGTAATGGGGAGAACCTTGTTAGAGAGCTAGAACACAATGTTGTAGGAATGTGCTAAGGACAGAGGTAAGGATAATGTGGTCTCTGTCAAAATCTAAACTTTATTCTAGGTGAAATAGGAAGCCACTGAATAGTTAAATTAAAAAGTTCTTTGCTAATAGCCTGTAACACGGTCACAGCAATAGTGATGGAAGGAAGAAAATGGAGTCATGACACATTTTGGAGATGGCATTGATAGACACTGCTTTTGGGCTGGCTGTGGGGAAATTAAAAAAAGATAGTATCAAGGATAATCTTCAAGTTCTGACTTTTGTAAATAAGAGAATAATAATGATATAAAATAAGCCAAAGAAGACTGGGGTGTATAGGGTATAAGGGGTTCAAATCGAGAGTTTGAGATGTGAAGTAAGTAATTGGATATGTGAGTTTGAAGAGAACAGTTTGTAAGTTACAAGTGTAAATATGGTATTTATTAATTTAGGATTTGAAGAAATTATCCAGGGAAGAATATATAGAGAAGATGAAGAGGAACCATAATTGGGATTCTAGAAATATATGGCCCTCAAAGAGATCACAAGGGAAGAGGGAAGAGTAGGCAAATGCAAAGGACGTAATAGAGGCAGGGAGGAAGACTAAAGTAAAAGAAAACCTTAGAAGCCAAAAAAGAGAGTGTTCATAAATGGCTATCTCTAATCCAAATAGCTCTTGAGAGCTAAACAGTATATATAGCTACCTACTGGGATTTTCTACAAAGTTGACCCACAAGTTCAAATTTGAAATAACAAAGGATCTTTCTTGTTGTTTTCCCTATTTGGGTAGATAGCCTACTAATTACTTAATGCATCACATCTGAAACCTCCCTGTTTATTATGTTTCATACCTGATGGGTCATTACATTCAACTGCTTTGATTTCTAAACTTTTCCTTAAACCTCTCCCTTGTAGTCCATTCTTATTGCCACTGATATAGGTAAACTTCAGTTATCCCTTCTAAAGGTAATTATTTTGTTTACAAGCTCTGAAGTAGGTCCCACTATTCTCCATATCTTCTCTATATATTACCATCCCAGCTACAGCCAGTCAAAATTCTTCAGAGTTATGGATCAAAGTTTAGGCAGATGAGCAGAGATGAACAGACCATTCATTTTTCTTTCTTGGGAATGTGACCCAGGGAATATTGAGAGACATTCCCACTCAGCAGAGGGAAATGCCTATTCATTATATAGTTTGAGGCTTGAAGGGCCATGATGGCCATAGGCAAGTGTACATTATGAGGATGTATAAATTGAGTAACCAGAGAGAGGAATTGAAAGAGAAAAGAGAATGGAGTAGATGCAAAGAGCAGAGCTACAAACAGGAGAGAGACCAGGAGGCTTTTTAGAGAAATGGCAAGTGTAGCCAGTTCTTGAATGACTTCCTGTCACACACCCACCCCTAAGCTCAATTAATCTGGTTGGGTTTATTTTTCTTTTCACTGAGTAAGACTGATCAGTATTAATTTTTGGCCATCTAAACATCACACAAGGTTTTAGATGTGCTTGAGCCCCAAGTCTGCCAGCCAGAGTCCTGGCTTTTAGCCAGTACATGGTGCTGTCTTCCATCCGTGTGCCTTAAGAGCAACACTTTTGTTTTCTAGCTTATAGTATTTCAATAACCTCCCTTCTTATCTCCCTGCCTTCAGTCCCACTTTTATCTATCTTCCATAAGGTCATTAAAGTGACCTCTCTAAAAGGCATACCTGATTTTATCTCTCTTTTACTTAAAATTTTCAGTGGTTTACCTTTGGATTCAGCATAAAACACAAACTCATCTATATGTCATCTCAAGGTTCTTCTCAATATGAGTCTCTTATTTCATCTAAATTTTATTTATTTCCATTTCTGGAAAGCAGTTCGTATCTGAATAAGGTGGGCCTCTTACATTGCCAGAGTTTGTAGTCTTCTCCTTTACCATATTACTTAGTACACTTTTAGTACATATAACTTAGTACTTTAATGGATCACAAGCCTGCCACCTGCTCTTAGGCTGTGAGCAACTTGAGGACAAACACTGTATCTGACACCATTATATATAATGCCCGGAAAGTAGTAGGTGCTTAATAAATGGTTATTAATTCAAAGACCTATATTTAATATTACATGAATAACCAAATAGAAGATCAAAACAAAAATGAAAAGGCTACATAAATAACATTGTAGGCCTTAGTCTCGAATCTTGTTAATAGAGCAGAAAAAAATGAGTTTTCTAACCAGTAACAAGTCAGGCAAAATAAAAAGGCATGTCCCAGTATTGTGTTGGAGGGTCATTTAAGTAATTATATTTAACTGTGTGTTGGGAAATACTATCATAAAAATATACCCCTATCCTGAGACATTGTTTAAGCGGAGTATTTTATAAAGAAAAAAAAACACCCCAAGGGCCCAGATCACTTCCTTGCCAGAGTTAGTGAGATGGAAAATTCAGACAGCTGTTTCCCAGCTTGCTCTATATTTTAGTCATATCTCTATAGCATTTAAAATAGAAAGTCTTAAAACAATACAATAAAAAGAAAGTCCTGTTCTATGTTAGCCTCTGCCTCAGGGAGTATTGCATTCTTTCCTTTCATCTCAGTTTTATTTAGGAAAGGATAATATAGTTCCAGTGCCTTCCATGCTTGCTATTTAGAGTAAACCTGTTATCTGCTAAACTCGGTTGGTTATGTCCTCTTTTAAGCAGCAACATTCTATTATGCTTTAGAATACTTCTGTTTGTAGTTCCTTATCTCTATCGTACCCATGAAAATTTCTTCATACCCTTTCCAGGCCTTGTACAGTGATATCACTAGGCTTACAGATACCCAGGATGCCCTAGTGCATGTAGAATGAGAATATGTTCCTAGAACCCGAGTTTATGTTTCCAGGGTGTCTCAGAAGGGAATATGTGTGAAAAAAGAAAAAATTACAGTTCTTCCAGGAAATTCTTGTTTTAAAAAAAAAATGTGTTTCAGAAGTACTTCCCAATACTGTTGGTAAAGAGTTTTTAGTCAATAAAAAAGGAGAAACAATGAGCCTCTCAACTTTTAATAATCAAGGCCTTTGTATAGAAGATTAACATTCAATTAGCATTTTTCCCCCTGTTAGGAACTTACAGCATGGGATTTTTTTTTTCCTTTTTAATGCACTTATATTCCCTTCAAAAAACAAAGCAAAACAGAAAGCTCATCAGCAAACATTTCCTATCGAGTTATATGATGAGATCCCAGCAGTTATACACAAAAAAATTAAGAAAAACAACACCTTGCCTGCTGAGTATTTGTGGCTTAAAATTCAAGAAAATAACTCAACAATGATTATGAGTTACAAGTTTAAATCTCCAGGTGTTTATTAGTAAACACTTAATTAATACAATTATAGAATTCCCTTTGTATCTTGGTAAGATTTTAACATGACAAAGTTGAAGTAATTTTGTTTCTCTTGTTAACAGTTTTGATTAAGTATGTGAGATTCATATGCAACCTTTTTTTTTTTTTTT
>JAPYYM010000398.1:0-14735 GCA_028534135.1 Potos flavus
GGTGAGCACAGCTCTTTTCATGAAAACAATATATTTCCGAGCTATCGGCACAGTAGGAAAGATTAGATTATATATCACGTGAAAAGAAGCAGCAGAAAGCAACAAAGGGCAGTTAGCACTTCGGCGCCTTGCGTGGGGAGCTCCGGCACTTGTCCCTCCTGACGTTTCCGCACAGGCACAAACATGTCACAGGTCTCTGGTCCTCTCCCTTCGGCCTCTCCGTGGCTGTGTCTGCCCCGGATACGTAATCCAGCCCGTTCTCTCATTCACGCTCTGGCAACGCAAACTCTCATTCGTGGTGAGCTACGCAAAACTTACCGCGGATTTCACTGGGGGAATGAACGCGGTTGTTTATATCGCACGTGCCACAGTAAAAAACATAAAAATCCCCATTACAATTTACTTTCTCCAGCAAATGCAATATCGACCCTGATCACAGAGCTACCTACATTTTCTTCTCCCCGTTTCCTTCCCCGATACCCGGCCTCTTCTTCCCAGATGTCGCTCACGTATCTATTTTGTCATGCACAATGATTTGGTTGGTTCTTCCTTAGCTGACTCCCCATCATCCATATGTCCAAACCCGTCTTGATGAACTAAACGCCTGTGTTCATAATCTCTGCCCTCTTTCGAAGACAAGCACCTGCTACATGAGTATGGCCCTGGTGGCTCCACACCACTCCAGACCATTTTTTCTCAAATACACACAAAGTTCTGTCCCAGAGGACTATCAATAGATTAAATTTCCTCATCTTATTGGAAAAAAAAATCCACTTTTGCATTATACTGTGCATAATATTTTCACTCCGTTTTTCACATAAAATATACTGTGGCTGTTACCCCAGGTCAGTAATGTGCGATGACGGACGATATCTCTCTTTGCGGGAATGCTATGTAACTCCTTTAATGTGTCTACTAGGAAAGAGCATGATACACACTTACACACACACAGTGGGGTTAGAGGCACCAACACTCCCCACAGTCAGACATCCGTGTATAACTGTTGGCCTCCCCAAACACTGACTCCTCATAACTTACTGTTGACTGGAAGCCTTACCGAATCATAAATCGTCAATAGCACGTATTTTTGTATGGCATATGTATTATATACAATATTCATACAGTAGCACCTAACTTTTTAATGTTTTCAGTAAGCTATGTGGTTTGTGAGTTTTTCCAAATTTTACAAATCTGCAAAAACTTTTCCAATATATTTACTGAAAAAAATCCACATTATAAATGGACTGAGGCAGTTCCAATCTGTGTCGGTCAAGGGTCAACTGCATAAACAATTGCATTTTTATTGTCTTAAACAATTACCTTAAATAATATTTCGGCTTAAAAAATATTATTGTCTTAAAATAATATGTAATATATATGATATTAACTGTATATATTATATGTAATAATATATAATATAATAATATATAACATACTATAATAATATATATATAATTGTCTTAAAATCCGTAAGGAATTATTTTATGCGTTGGTATGCATATGTGTTAGTAGGATGCTATATTTGCAAACTTAGTTTTTTGGTAGGCTAGATGCTTAGATTTGGAATTTCTAGACACCTTTCCTCAATTTATACTCTCACCAACAAAATGAAAGTGAACTATCCCTTTTCACTCTCAAATCAAGGTGGCCAGTTTTCATACTCTAACCTCCCACATAAATATTAAAATGTTATTTTCAAGTGCCAAAAATAATATGCTCATATTTTGATTAGCATATCAATGGACTGTATATAGTTTTGGTGAAAGTTCTTAATCTTGATAACAGTGAGTTTGACAATTTTTCTCTGGAAAGATCTCACACCACTTTTGATCTATTCCTGTCGATTTCTGTTCTAAGTTTTCATTACCACAGGACACAGCACCGTGCGTGTAGTGACCAGAGGGGTCAGAAGTCCGGCCTGGTGTGGATGAAAAGCCCAGAAATACCTCTACGCCTACCTTTAGTTGATTTTAGACAAAAGTGTGAAGGCAATCTAAAGGACAAAAATAAGCTCAAAATATATCATAAACTTAATAATACAAAATGTCAAACTACAGAAATTCCTATAAAGTGTCAAATTACAGAAGAAATGTAAGAATGTATTTGTGTCATTGGATCAGGCAAGGAGTTCTAAGAGGCAACATCAAAAGCACAATTCATGAAAAAATAATGAATTGCATATCATCACAATTTTAAAATTTGCTCTGTAAAGACACTATTAAAAAGCAGGAAAGACAAATCAGAGGCTAGTGAGAATACTTGTGTGAAGGTCTATATATGGGTGGTTATAGCAGCTGTAGCCCTAATTTCCAAGAACTGGAAACAACTTGATTGTCCTCCATCCCTAGGGTAGAGAAACCACCGTCGGACGTTGGTCCGTGGCCGGTTGCCGGGCAAACTGCTGAAACACACGGAGACGTGGAGGGCTCTCGCGGCTGTCACACTAAGTGAAGGAAGATGAATTCAGAAGGCTGAACGATCTATGATTGCACCGACACGGCATTCTGGGCAACAGCAGTAGCTGGTGAAAACCAGCAGGGGCTGACAGCTGTTGGGGTGCGGGAAAAACTGAACACCGAGGGATGGAACCAAGAAAATTCCGGGGGTGACAGACCAGTGCTGTGTCTTGAGTGTGGTGCTAGTCATATGGCTCTTAGGAGCCTGTCAGCACTGAGAACCACACACCCCAAAGAGTAAGGAACATTGAGTATAAATTTAAAAACAAGCAGGAGAAAGTTTACACAGGCAATTTAGATGGATCTGGAGTGAAAACTCCTGGCTTGCTTTATACATTAAAATATCTCCAACTATATATACTTAAATATTCTTTATATATATACATGTGATTGAGGAGTGACGTTTTAGAATATTTATTCATTGTAGTCAACGCTGCCAATTTTCTGATAGAAAACAATTACTGGAAAAAAAAAACAATTACCGAAAATTTTCAGATAAATAACAAAATATGAAAATAGAGTGGTGGTTCATATGTATAGTAAAAAGCATATTAGTATATAAAATTTAGTAAAATCATTATATCTCTTTTGAACCCAGTAAATGTTTATGAATTTAAAAAATTACCACAAAGCATAATAATAGAGATAAGGTCATATCTTTATAGGATTGCTTGAGTGCTAGCATTCATAATAGGAAACAAAAAAATTTTTAATATGTAATTTATTTGAATTTATTTTAAGTTTATTTTATTTTATTTTGTTTTAAGTTTATATTTATTTAAGTAATCTCTGCACCCAACATGGGGCTCAAACTCATGACCCCAAGATCAAGAGTCACATGCTCTTCCAACTGAGCCAGCCAGGCACCCTGGAAACAAAATTATTTTTAAGAGCTATAATTACTCTTTAGTTATTTTTTTTTTAAGATTTTATTTATTTATTTGACAGAGAGAGAGATCACAAGTACGCAGAGAGGCAGGCAGAGGGAGAGGGGGAAGCAGGCTCCCTACTGAGCAGAGAGCCCAATGCGGGGCTCGATCCCAGGACCCTGAGATCATGACCTGAGCCGAAGGCAGAGGCTTTAACCCCCTGAGCCACCCAGGCGCCCCTACTCTTTAGTTATTAAATTAAATTCAGGTCCTGAACTCTTCAACAAAAATCTTCACCCGGAAATTTATCATATCTTGTGGTGATGAATGAAAAGCCAATTGTCCACTTGGTGCTTTGTCACCTGTAAATTCCATGAGGAAGAACTACTCCAAAATAGTATTAAACACCATCCATAGTTAGTAATTGTTAGTAAAATTGTTAGTAAAAAATTGTTAGTAATTGTTAGTAAAAAAACAAAATAAAATAAAATAGACAAAATTACATCTACACACACGCACGCACAAGAAAAGAAGAAAGTAATGGAGAAAATGAGGAAATCAAAACACAATTTCCCTACCAATCAAATCAATTAAATTGCCCCATTGACACATTTATAGGTCCAAGTTTTATGAGCAAATTCTTCTCAACTGAATGTTCAAATCAGGCCCATGAAAAAATATTAGAAGTAAAAAATATAAGAGACAGCAATCGTGACAATGACCTTGTGTCTGCTCAGGAACTATTTAGACAACACCACAGCAAGCAGTCCTGAAGATTCTGGAATTCTTGCTTCAGCAAGCATCTGTGAGTTTGCATCAGTAAAATTGCAGGACCACCTGTGGTGCCTGGGGGGCTCAGTCGGTGAAGCATCCGCCTTCGGCTCAGGTCATGATCCCAGGGTCCTGGATTGAGCCCCGTGTGGAGCCCCATGTCAAGCCCCGTGTGGGCTCTGTGCTCAGCCGGGAGTCTGCTTGTCCCTCTACCCCTTCCCCGGTTGGGTTCTCTCTCCCAAATGCATAAATAAAATCTTTTGAAAAATGAAGAATGAGAGAAAGAAATTGTAGTACCACCTAAAACTGTTTACCAAGTTCAGTTGTTTGTCTTTATCATACTTAGTTAGTCGTAGGACAGAATCAAAGCTTAAAATTTGCTGGTAAAACAACTGCAGAAGTAGGTTTTTTTGAAAGTTTGTAAGTTTGTTCTACTACCCAAGTTAAATTAAAAGTAGAATTTGTTAAATATAGGAAATTGGCAGCAGCAAGGTAGCAGGAGAAATCAAGCATCTGATCCTGCTGACATCTATTGTTCCTGCAATATGCCAATCTCATCATATTAGACCACCATTATGTCTTAAAATACAACTAATTGGGGTGCCCGAGTGGCTCAGTTGGTTGAGCGTCTGACTCTTGATTTCAGCTCTGGTCATGATCTCAGGGTGGTGAGATCGAGCCCCACGTTGGGCTCCACGTGGTGCAGAGTCTGCTTGAGATTCTCTCTCTTCTCCTCTGCTCCTTCCTCCACTCATGAGCATTTGTGTGCTCTCTCTAAAAAAATAAAATAATAAAATAAAATTGTAATAATACTAAACATGTTGATAATATATATGCATCCATATGTATCATAACAGCATATATTAGAACTATGTTCTACTATGTATCAATATGCACTATATCCTATAGGTACTATAGGTATGTCTTTTTCATATGTATATATATTTCTTGATGTTTCCCTCAATATGTAATTGTGTGCACCCTAACTTGAACACTAATGCCTTATAATAGGACTGTGGCTCATTCTATTGGAAGAATGTTCTCTAGTCTGTGTCAATAAGTTATTTCACTCATTTACCTCAAATCTCTTGTTTCTTCCATCCTTCCTCTCTCTCTCCCTCCCTTGTTTCCTTCTTCCTTCCTTCCTTCTTTCTTCCATTTTGTAAACCAGAGATCTACGGAGCACCTTCTGTTTTCTAGGCTTTATGCTAAAGATAGACAAATTTTTTCTGTCTGTTTGTTTCTAGGAGACAAAAACGTGAATACCAAGTCTCCTGCAAGGAAGAATAAGGAAAACAGACGCAAACACAACATCCTATTTTAGTAGGAAGTCAGGTCAAAGTGTTACTACGACGCCAAGGAGGCCATGATTCTCTGTGCTGAGGAATGACACAGACCACCTGTCAGACATTCGTGCTTGGGAATGAAGGAGAGAGCATCAGGTAGAACTCAAGAAAAGAATTCAAGTGGAGAGAGCTACATGAGCAATTGCGTGGCTGTTTCAAAATCGATGATCTGTCCCAACAACACAGCATGAGGTGAGCTAGAATGAGGGTTTTTCTGTTCAGCATCTATTAACAAATATTCTAGGCTTTGCAGGTCATACCGTCTCTGCTGCAAGCACTAGACTCTGCCATCAAGTATGAAAACAGCCATGCACTATGCCTAAATGAACAGGCATTGTCGTGTTCCAATAAAACTTTATGCGCAAAAACAGGTGCCGAGCCAGGTTTGTACTCGGCTGTACTGTGCCCTGCTCTTCTCGTGGGTCCAGCAGTTCCAGATAATATCTTCCTTATTAAATTTGGTGAAACTGAGGAGTTACTGGTATGCAAATAATAGTCCTTTGTAATTAAAGATTCTATTCCTAGATTTATATTTTCCTAACTTCTGTTCTTAAAATAATTTTATTTACCTCATTCCACACCACTTGTGCAAGTGAGTGTAGACCCAAATCTGTACTAATCCACGTACTTCATCACATAAAAATTGCTGGTAGGAATGTAAGCATATCTCTAAGATTATTAAGTATGGGATTTTGATTAAAACTATAATATTCAGAGAAAATATGACTTTGCTCCTACATTTATAAAACACCAGCATTTGCTATAATTGGAAAGAAAATGAAGATATACAAGGTATTACTTTCAAAGTATAGCACAGACTAGAAAAGTGATAAATCTTTGCTTTATATGTTATTATACTTATTTTTGATTCTTTTTCTTTCCAGCTTTATTATGTTGATTTATATAAATTGTATCAAATTTGGATAACCCTTGCAAATGCTAATTTAATCAGCCTTAATTCCTTTGATATGCAGAAGAACTTTATTCATCATAGCAAACTAACTTCTGTTACTTTAACTGTCTGAAGACTTCTGTGGAGTTGACGATGTACCCAGAATCAATTAACTACTGTTCCAAGGATTCAGCCAACTTTTTGTGGGGGTCACATTTCATGTTTTAATATTTTACAGTAAATTATCCACCTCTTCAATGTGCCAAACACACTTTATGAAATTGGAAATTTGAAGTTTATAAAACCTCATACAGTTTTTCTCTTAATATTCTACAACCTAGAGCTTTTATATGGATGGCACAAACTAGAGAAAATTTAAACCTAAGCGTCCAAGAGCAAATTCATCACAAACATGCATTTAATTTAAAGTGAGGAGGAGATACGCACAGGCAATTGCTCTTTAAGCATCAGTTCTGCTAAATGTCTTCACAACAATCAAGTGATGATGTTGTGGGGCTCCATTTAAATATGGAGAACCATGTTTACCTTCTAAATAATGCTTTGTTAGTTATGGCAGGACTAAGTATAATGGAGAATGATACTGGTTTGGGGAGACTTTGAGGGATATATTTTAAATCGATAATTAATAATCATCAGAGATTTACATTTTGCCAACTACTACATTAAACATGCTTTATCACATTTAACTCTCTCAATAATCCTGTTATTATTACCCATTGTAGAAATGCGAAATTAAGCATGCTAAGGGTAAATCATTTGCCCAGAGTCAAGACCAATCTTCAGCAATATCAGAATTTTAAACACATTTGTCGAACACCATGACACCAGTTTGAATTTCTCTTATAGATTGTCACAGTAAAGAGAAATAAAAGGAGAATGTGGGACTTCAAGTGTTGGACTCATGCTCAAGCCAGACATTTGGCTGGAATTCCGGGTACATGTCAATGCATCAAAGAAATCTACATGCCTCAAACTTGTTAGGGTTGCAAATAACCTCACCAAGTTATTTATTTTGCCATTTTTTAATGAAATTCACTCAATGAAACTGAATTTGCTTTACAATCTTAAAAATCAAGGAGGAACTTCTCCAACCTTCCATCTGCTCTGGAGCCACGGCCAAGATACAAACTTTCCTAAAACCCCGTAGGGCAAGACCATTATTCTTGAGGTTGAAACATCTGATACAATAAAAAAATATAAAGGCCAAGATCCAGGATAAGGAAAGAGTTTCTCCTGATCAGCAAAGAGTGATCTTTGCTGAAAGATGGTGGTACTTGGTCTGACTGTAGCATTCAAAAGAAATCCACCCCTCCTCTTGTGTTGAGACTTTGTGATGAAGCTAAGAAAGGGAAGCAATCTTACCACGCTCCCAAGAAGATAAATGTCTGAGAAAAAAGGTTCAGCGGGCTGTCCTGAAATACTATACGGGGGGTGAGAATGGCAAAATTGGTCACCTTTGTTGGGAGTGGTCTTCAGCTGGAGTTTTGATGGCCAGCCACTAGACGGACATTGTTGTGGCAAACATCTGACCTATTGCTTCGATAAACCAGAAGACAAATCACTGTGTATGACTCAATAAAAACATGAACGAAAAAGGGCATCAAAGAGGACAGGATAAGATCACAAAGATCCGCCTTGTGTATTACGGAAGAGCCACTGTGTGAGCATCAGGCTAGGACCCTCAAGAGAAGCAGTGAGAAAAGGACCTAAGAACCCAAGCTCACAGCAAGGAGGAGAGTCTTTAGCTGAAGGCACGTGTACGGAGTCCCTGGCAAGCACGTCCCCATGAGGTGACTAGGATACTAAGGGACTCCTTAAAAGTGGGTTTCTGATGGATACTAGCACTCCAGTCTTACTAAGAACAGGAAGGAAGAGGAGTATGTGCAAATGGAAACCAAGCCAGACACTGAAACTCATTAAACCACATCATAAACTATTATGGTGCCTTCTTGTGGTAGACAGAGATGCAGGGCAACACTCAATGTCTGAAGTTTGCCCCATATCCAATAATTTTGCCCTCAGAGAGTGAATGGAGCTCCACACTGACATTTTACATTGATCACCACTTAAAATTATAGCTACTTTATCTTTAAGCCATAGCCATATGATAGGTGTTATTTAACAAATCCCAGCATCCTGAGACCATTCAGTCAGTCCGATGTATTGATAATGGTTTTTGTTTTGTAGAATCAACTGTTAAAGGGATGAATAAATTAAAGAAAAAATATTTCAAATAGATGCAAAAAAGTTAACAATTATTCCTGAGGCTGAATCACTAAGTTGTATGTGAAATCAATAAAAGACTTCTAGTTGAAAATTTGAGGGCATAAGCTCCACAACCAGATCCTTTTATAAGCTACATCCCCAGTGACCTTTGAGGATTCCACAAACAAAACTTTAAAATCACTCTGCTCTTTTGAGTTCTAGCTTAATATATTTTCTGTAACACCACAACCGCGAGAGAGAAGTCTTTTCTAAATTGTAGTGAAGGAAGATTTAAATTTTCTTGTGTAAGCAGCAAAGAGAAAAGTGGTAACTCTAGACAATAGAAAATTCATTATTACTCATTTGGTATTTTCATTGAAATTACGAAGTGTTCCAGCACAAATGTCAAGGTTTTTTTGTTTTGTTTTGTTTTGTTTTTAAAGATTTTATTTATTTATTTGACAGAGAGAGAGATCACAAACAGGCAGAGAGGCAGGCAGAGAGAGAGGAGGAAGCAGGCTCCCCGCTGAGCAGAGAGCCCGACGCGGGGCTCGATCCCAGGACCCTGAGATCACGACCTGAGCCGAAGGCAGAGGCTCAACCCACTGAGCCACCCAGGTGCCCCAAATGTCAAGGTTTTAGGGGGAAATGTACCTTAATGAAAAGTCATATACAACCGTAAAAGACTAAAATTCAATAAAGAAACAATTCATGAAGAAGGTATGAGTGAATATATATATATACACACACATATATATATATACACACACATATATATATATCATGAGATTCTAGTGTTTTTCAAATTAAAGGGTTACATTTTGTGCAAATAAAATTGTTATATATGCACATTGTCATTAAATCTGATGATGGATTTATGTTATTTATGTTTGAGAATTTACAAGGAAGCTACAGATAACACCAGAACGAGTTCAGGCTGAGAAATAAAAATAAGTTGGGACATGGTACTTTATTTTAATCAAATTAGATTGATAAAGATTAAAAAAAATCATGATGCTTGATGAAACCAAAGAATCTGTTTTGATGACTCAGACTATGATGATTGGCATATTAAAATTATCACCAGTACATAAGGAATGAAAATTGGCCCAAGTTTAGATGGTGGTGATTGAATCATTCAATGAAACTTCTCTGGGAAGCATGAATCTTCAGCTTCACGGTCTTTGTGAACAAGCACAAGCGAGCAGTTAGGATTCAAATCAACATTAATACATTACTGTGGAGTAAAATCATAGTATAAACCCACCCTCCCCCTTTCCCAGTAAGGAACACAGGCTAACCCTACAATATTTTTATGACACAAGCTTTTGATTATGGGTAAACAAACTCTAAGTTACCTACCAAATGAATCCTCTGTTGCTGAAGAGATAAAACACTCCAAGATTTGAACATTCTGGAACAATAAAAAAAATAAAATAACCATGGACTCTAAATCCAGAAGATAAAAAATGGCTGAATGCAAGAAAAGCTGAAGAGATATGAGAAATCCAAAGACTGTCATTGAGATAATTCTGGGAAGGGGGGCGGGGGGAACACTCTGCTGTCTCTCCTTTGGGACACATGACAGGGTTGGGCTTCCAGACCTAGTGAATTTAAGTATGGACATGTTACTTGTTTGGGCCAGTCAGTTATGAGCAGAAGCATTAGGAGCTGTTGTACATTTTGCTACATTTATCTTTACATTTGGCAAAGCTGTTGACATTCTAAAGGTGGAGATTGCTTCTTTAGGCTGGCCCCTGAGTGCCCTTGATAAGTTAGAACCCCCCTGCTAAACCACATGGACATGACACAGAAGTAGAAAGCAAACCTTTGTGTTTCTAAGTCACACAGATTTGAGGGCAGCTTGATCTCAAAGCGTAATCTAGCCCATCTGATAAAGGCACATGGCAAAACTCTCTTCCAAGAACCAAGATGAAATAGAGTCATTTCCAGATAAATAAAAACTGATTGTATTTACTCTTCAACAGACATCCCCTAAAAGAATTTCTTAAAGATGTACATTAGGGAAAGTCCGAGATATGAAAAGAATGGTGGCCAAAGAAATGCTTTGAATAAAATATTAGTTATAATAATATATGATATGTGAGTTTTTAAAATAGATTATTAACCTGCTAATAACAAAATTAACATTAGTACAAAAGTCAGGAGAAAATTCTATTGTTTGCTAGCCTATGAGTTAACCTATTAATAAATTTTAGATTTTTTAATGTTAAGTACACATGGCATATTTCAAGGGTACCATTAAAAGAAAAAAATATGACACTGAAACCACTAACACCACAAAATGTAACAAGAAAAGCAAAAATAAAAAATACATCTTCAATTCAAAATACAAAAATATTGATAAAAGAAAATGACAATAAAAAGTTTAAAATTAGAGCACAGAAAAAGATCCAAACATATCAAAAATTCCAATATACATAAATGCACTATTTTCTTGTTAAAGTTTAAGGCTTTTAAAAGTAAATTTTAAACAAAATTTAAAAATAATTTTATTTAATATAAAATTTAAATTTAATAATAATAACATTAAGTTTAAATAAATTTTTATATTACAGGATATAGACATAAAATATAAGGGCAAAAAATTATCTCCAGCGAGAACAAAAACACATGATGGGAAGCTCATCATTTTCCCCTTTAGGCATTTCCTGAGTGCACAACAAATGAGAAGTTTAGAGAAAATTAACCTGAGAGACGGACAGGGCTGAAGAGACAAAAACTGGATATCATAGCTACTAAGGCAGTCAGAGTATGAAGGGAAAAGTTTCCAGGAAAAAATTAAATAAAGAGACTTGAATATGAAATCATATACTTGTTGTTTTTTTTTTCTCCTCAAGGCATTTGCTCAGTCATTCTCAAGGTTTTAAGGACCAAAGCAGCTCATATATGTGTGACATCCAATAGGCAAAGATACAGAGCAGAACCTTTACCTATTTTATAGTACTGGAGAGTCAAACATGGGAATTGTCTACCAAAGATCACGGACCATGGTACACATTATGATCTTCCAGTTGAGACCAGATCTAATAAAATCTGAAATCTAGTCTATGATCATTTTGGTTCCTGATCAGATACGTAGAATCTGGTTCTCCTTTCATTCTCTGACAGAGACAAAGTAAACCTACTTTGAAAATAGATAATATCCTAACAGAGTCTTGCATTCAATCCCAAATTGGCAGTATGCCAAGATACAAGGCAAAGACTCAAAAAGCAAAAAGTCAATAAAAACAGGCATGCAGATGAACCAGATTCTGGAATTTTCAGATATGGTTTTAAAATAACTCTGATTAATGTGTTCAATAAAATAGATTATAAGAAGTAGAAATTATAGAATTAAAAATAAAATAGTTTAATTTAATGGGATTGAAATTATTTGGAAAGCTGGAAATATGATGAGAGATAAAAACACACACACTCTCTGATACAACAATTCCACTCCTAGGTGTATACACCCAAGGTAAATAAAGATATATATATATGTATATATACCATAAGTCATATCCAACAACATTTATAAAAGAATTACCTATAATAGCACAAAACTGAAAATAAATCAAATATTTTGTTAATGGTAGAATGGATATATCCTTTGTAGTGTAGTTAAATGGAATTCTATTTAACATGAAAATGAATGACCCATTGCTACCCACAGCAAAATAGACCACATTGACACAATGAAGAGGGAAGGAAGTAACAATGGCTTAGAGAGCAAAGTTATCAGTATCTAGTAAATGTGAAAATGTGCATAGCCTTTGACTAAGATCATCCATTTTGAATACATTCCTTAGAGAAAATCTCCTCATGTGAACAAAGATATACATGGAAAACAAACTTAAAAAAGGTTTATATGGTCTCAGACAATGTACCCATTATTAATTATCATATGTCCATATAATCACATACTCTGCTACAGGTAAATACTCCGTAGCTATGTGTATTAATCTGGTGAATCTAAAAACTATGTTGAGCAAAAAAGAATGCAGCACCAATAAAGTAAGTATGGTACCATTTACATAAAATGTTAAACACAGAGCAAGCTTATATATCATTTGCAAAGACACACATATGGTGCTGAAGTACAGAAATGTGTGTTAAAACCTCCACTATATTTCCATTTTCCGTCTCAAGAAGGCCGGAAATGGAATGAAGGTGTCTTTTATTTGTATCTGTGTCATTTTATTTCTTTAAAGCATGATCTGAAACAACGTGGCATATGTTAAACTCACGTCCATTATATCACTCTGTACTTTTGTATATCTGCAATACTTTAGATTAAAATTTACAGGATAGCAGATTTACAGTGGTATTTCAGACACCCCCATTTACTCATCAGTTATTTACTATGCCAAAGGATGATCACTAGTATTTATTAAATGTTTACGTTTGTGTCAGGGACTCTAAGTACTTTATGTAGATAATCTTATTTAATTCTCTCTTGATAAACCTGAGTCTGGAATTTATCGCATCTCTTTGGATAAATGAGGCAAAAACATTCCAATAAAACTCAACTCACCAACCTAGAATGTGGATGAATAATTCACACTTCAGAATGGCAAAGGACGAGGTGGCAAGGGCAGCCGAGGAGATCCTCACTCAAAGTCTCGTCACCGAGGACCCCAAGAATGCAGACGGAGCGGGATGACTCCAAGCAGAGGGTCGTCCCTGCTGGTCCCGGACTGGGTCGCCCGGGCTGCGGCCAGGTCAGCTCGGGTTACGGACAGCTTGCTGTTGCCACGGGGCTGCTTTCAGCGCGAGCTCACCCCAGTGCAGAAGGACATTTCATGTCCCCTCCTGGAGGAGAATCAGAAAGAGAAAATTACTTCAAATGGTGATGTCTTTGCCTCAGTCCATGAGGCATCTTCCTTCCAGAGCCAGATTAAAAATCAAGATGTCTTTGATCTCACACTGAAGTCTCTGAGTTCAGAGGAGGATCCCCCACCAAGGATGAAGAAAGAAAATCCCACCTCGGCACTTACCAGGAAAAGCAGCAATCAGTGAACTAATGATGGTTAGCATAACATCTTTGTTTTTCTATTTTGTTTTATTTCGTTTAATTTTATTTTACTTTTTCGGTGTTCCAAGATTCACTGTTCATGCACCACACCAAGTGCTCCAGGCAATCCGTGCCCTCCTCAATACCCGCCACCAGGCTCACCCATCCCCCGACCCCCTCCCTTCAGTTTGTTGCTCAGAGTCCACAGTCTCTCATGGTTCCTCTCCCCCTCCGATTTCCCCCAATTCACCCTTCCTTTCCTTCTCCCAATGTCCTCCATGTTTCTCCTTATGCTCCACATGGAAGTGAGACCATATGATGATAACTGACTCTCTCTGCTTGACTTATTTCACTCAGCATAATCTCCGCCAGTCCCATCCATGTTGATACAAAAGTTGGGTATTCATCCTTTCTGATGGAGGCATAATATTCCATTGTATATATGGACCATATCTTCTTGATCCATTCATCTGTTGAAGGGCATCTTGGCTCTTTCCACAGTTTGGCGATTATGGACATTGCTGCCGTGAACATTGGGGTCCATGTGGCCCTTCTTTGTACTGCATCTGCATCTTTGGGGTAAATGCCCAGTAGTGCAATGGCAGGGTCATAGGGTAACTCTATTTTTCATTTAGCATAACACTTTTCTTATTTGATTTCTGCATGGTTCCCTCACTTTCAAAAAGCTGCTTTCAAAAAATAAATAAATAAATAAATAAATAAATAAATAAAAAATACAGCTGCTTTCATCTTTATAAGTTATTAACAGAAATCCTTCGGTAATTTCCAGGGACTCAAGAATTGGCACTATTGTTTCCAAAACTGGATTTCAATCTAAAAGAATTTGAATTAATTTTCCAAGAACACACCCCGTCTGGGAGGCCTGTCCTTTCATACCCAGGTAAGTGATAAACAAAACTGTAACATCTGTTACCAGCTTTGTCTTTAAACTGGTGAAGACCGATCCCCCTATTTAGATTGAGATCAGTCTCCACACTGGCTCAGTGTCCTTACTCATGGTGTTAAGGTCATGGACTCTCCATGTCGTTCCTAAAAGAGGGTTTCATCCTGTGGACCAGCTCATGTGAGTTGCTGATCAGGACGGTAAGCATTTGTTTCAGGCTGGGTTGTGCTCTTTCCCTGCCTTGAGAATTGCCA
>JAPYYM010003980.1:0-10571 GCA_028534135.1 Potos flavus
GATCCAGGCACGGTGCACCCTGGAAGATTTTGGAGCAATTGGAATTCACCACCAAAAAGAAAGAATAAAGATAAGAAAAGAGAGACAGAGAAAGAGAAAAAAAAGAGATCCCAGCAAGAATGGACCCCCAAATATGATTTATAAGGTATATAAACAAACACGAACAAACATAAAGACTGACAAAAGTATATGACAAGAAATAAAAGAACTTAGTCAGAATGAAGCTCAAGAATAAGGTTTATATAATACCAGAACAAAAGTAGATACATAGAAACACTGACAGACTGATAAGATGGGAGGGTGGTTATAACTCTTCCATATGTTTTATTAAGCCTCTCGCTGTAAGGTTAAATAATTAAAAAAAAAATTAAAAAAAACTAAGAAACATGAGAATGAGTGAAAAAAATAGAAAAGAAAGAAAAAAAAACTTGTATCTATGAAATATAGAGGTTTTTGGGTATTATTGGGAGCTTAATATATTGATTTCCCCTAATGTTGGGGTTTTATATTATTATGGGGGCCCTTTGGTTATTGTCTTCTTGTTTTTGGGTTGTCTTCTGGGGGAGGGGCCTGTCCCATTGTTTTCCAGTCAATCTTGCTTGGGTTGCCCAATCCAGGGGCTGGGCTCTGTGAAAAAGTTTTTCAGGCTTCTGCTCTCTGGAGGTTTTCACTCTTTTGCAGTTTTTTCGCCTTTTCAGAGAGTCCAAGCAAGGAGTCTGCCCCTACCCAGACCTCCGAGTCATAGAGAAGCCTCAGTCTGCTCCCCTCTGTGTGGTCCAGAATGCAGTCTCCCCTCTGCAAGCTCCGCTCACACCGCAGTCTGCCGCAGGCCATGCACACCCCCAGCCACCGTCCCAGTGGACCCATGAGGTCCTCAGTAGCCTCTGCACCCTTGCGTGACCAATGCCGTGAGGTCTAGGAAACTGGTTTCTGGTGGCTGCCATCGCCGCGACTGCTGTCCGGGCTCCTGGTCCGAGCAGGGTGTGCTCAGATTCCTGCCCCAAGTGGCCGCGATCTCTTTAGGGGTGGCGGCGACGCTGGCTGGGAGCGCCCAGACCCTGCAGCAGGCGGTGGACGTCCCACGGTCCTAGAGACCGCCGGCAATGGCTCGCAGCAGGTCTCTCAGGGGCTTGGGGGAGTGCACCCAGTCCACGGAGTGCTGCACATAGAGAAAAGCTGCAGGCTCCTGAACCACGTCAGGCTCTCTAAGGCGCTTGCAGGAGTGCGCCCCGCCCTATAAATGGTGCAAGGGGAGGAAAGCTGCAGGTTCATGAACCACAGACTGGATCCCCCACCAGTGTCTCTTTGATGCGGTTGGTGACCTTCCTGGGAACGTGGGCTTAGGCCCGTGCCCATGACTACCCACTTCTACTGGTTGCTCCTTAAGTTCTTTTGCTCTTTTTAAGTGTTTTTAACCGGGCTCTAAGTTAATGCTGGTCCCCAACCACAGGGCACTTTTCTTTGGGATATCTTTGGGATATCACTGTCCTTCGGGTCGCTTCTGGTGGCTCCCTCCCCCTTCTGTTTATCCTCAGATATCAGTTCTCATGTTCCCACTCTGCTTTACCTCTCCGCTGCTGCCTTCTGCTCCTGTAGAGATCCAGAAGTGAAAAATCTTACTTCTTAGGCTGATCTCATGGTGTTCAGCATGTTCTGGTAGATATCCAGCTCACTTTAGGGGACCGGTTGTAACAGTGTCTCCTACTTCTCCACCATCTTGCCCTCCTCCCCTATAACTCTTTTCAATTGTGGGAAACAAAACTGCTATTTTGTCAAGTAAAGACCTCAAAGCTTCCTATAGCTATAACATGTATATTCAACCTTATTTTATAAAATAAATATCTTAACACAAATACATAAAGATGATACAATATCAGAATAAAAAATAATCCTTTATGTGTAATCAATCTAGCTAAATAGGAAGCTTATTACCTTGTCCTTACTTGTGTCCCATTTTGTAGCATTTTGCCTTATCTAGAGGAAACCTTATTTTGGATTAGCAGAAGTGGGGAGCGATGTTCTTGATATTATAGTTCTAAGTATAATTCACCCTTCAATCATTTACTTTTTCAATTTAAACAAAATATATTTGTTTCCCCAAATTATTGTTCATGGTCCTGCTTAAAACTCTTTAATCCCCCCCAATTGTATAAAATGGTAATTTTCCACTGACTGTAGATTAGAATAATCAGCGATCTTTTATAAATTATTTACTCACTGTAGGCCAATAAATTAGAATCTTGGAAGGGTGATGCCTGGACACAGGCATTTTTTAACCTTTCTTAACTTATGTGCACCAAGGGGAATCACTGACCTGCAGTATAATCTTTTAACTTCTTAGTAGGTCTATGCTCAACTACTTAATATCTGAACTGGCCAAGTTTCTTCATGCTATGTTGCTCCCTTTTGCCTTATCTTTTTGTGAGATGTATAGGGGAAGAAAAATAATTTCCCCTCTACTCTTCTGAGTTCTTAGCTTAGATCCTGGTTATACAAAACAGATGAATAAGGGAAAAAGAAACAGAAGTTTATTAACATGCACACCTCACGTATACATGGGATATGTGCAGGGAAAAACAAGTAACTCCTGGAGGTGGCCTAAGCCACCTGTTTAAATTCCATCTCCAACTGAAGACAAAAGAAAGGGGGAGGAGACAGTTATAAAAAGTTACCAGTGAAAGTACAGTAAAGGAGGATAAGGTTTGTTATGCATATTTAAATCAGACCCTTCTCCTTGTTAAAATTCTCTGGATTTAGGGTTATCCTTCTCTTCCTAATTCAGAGAGGGACATACCCTTACAAATGGAGATTTCCTTTTAAATTTTCCTTTCAAAAGGGTAACCTATACTTTGTTTTCAGAGCTTCTCTTATGTCTGCTACTTCTCAAAATATCAGCTCAAAATAATCTTTGTCAAAAAGGCATATTTTGGGGTGGCATATTCTGGTACCCTTTAGATATTCTTCTTGCAAGACTCAGTTTAAGTGGTATTCACCTTGTGAAGCTTCACCCCTGCCCCAAGTAAATTTAGATCCTTCATAGACACGAACAGCACCTATCACTTACTATAGTAAATGTAACAGAACAAGAGCTTCATAAGGCTGGTCCTCTATGTTAGATATATTTTTATCTCTAGTAGAGTGTATAGCATAAATCCAATAAAACTTGAATGAATGAACACATTAATCTCTTATTTTGAGGCTTCACAGAAAAAAAATCCCCTGATTACCCTCATCTAATTTAACAGAATATATTATCTTTTCAAAATAAATATATATTCAGGAAATGTTTGAGAAAATACAAATGTAGAAATCCATATGGATTAAAAAGTTTATCCAAGCAAAGCAAAGTGCAAAGGAACATGTATAGAGTAATCTTTCAAAAATATTATACAGAATTATGTGAAAACTATAAACAACAAACATGATATTCTTGGTCAAAATAAAGAAAGCAACAACAGTTACTGCATACATCAAAAGTGTTACGTTGACATGGAAGTGAGCTTCTTAGACAAAGCAGTCTCCTGCATAAGAGAAACTTAGAGGAAGATAATTCAGACGATTTGACATATCTTGAGCACAAAATCCTGAGCACTACTTTTGAACAAAAAAATGTGCAAAAATTGAAGGACAAAAATCAGACATCATCCATCTGTACATTTTTAGTGCTGTCCTCTGTGCAGAATGGATTCAGCAAAAGAAGATGAGGTATATCTATCTAGGATGAAAAATGGGTATGCTGCTTGCTCTTGAGTCCAACAACTCAGGATTCCTTACTGATTTGTAGAATTATTATAAGCAGCAACATAATCAAATCCAGCAGAAATTAATCCTAATAGTGTTTGTGGAAAAGACAATCTTAACAGATATTTACCATGCCATCTGTCATTTGGTAGGAAAAAACAAGAATCATTTTACTCATAACCTGGCACTAAATTGTCAAGACAAAAAGACCTGCTAAACTTTATTATCCTCACTGTACAGTATATACATTCATTAAATGAATTCTCCAAACTCACAGAAATATTCTAGCACTATGGGTTCTTTAAAACTTTTTAATAGATATGAGGTGGCTAAATAGCTTTACCCAAACTGTGTAAGGAAATTCTCTGCTTTATTGTCACTCTCAGAGCTTGAAGAAAACTTGTGAAAGGATTTAGAATCTTGCTTTGAAGCTTTAACACAAACTTGGGGGACTGTGAAAATTATTGCTGTTGGTGATGGCAAGACTAGAAATGTAAAATGTTTTTTCTACTTGTCCTCACACTGACTTTGTGATAAAATCTCTCTGGCTTATTTTTCGATTCTACCCCTTCTGTTTCATCCCCTCCCCCCCATCATTGCTCCTGAATATCAGTGCTTCCTAGGTTCTTTGAGACCTACTCTACTTTACTTTGGGAAATTCAAAGAACAAAGTGAATTGTTTATTAATTTGCAGTGCTTTCAAAACCACAACTCCAGATTCTCATTTTTATTGAACACCATATAGTCACTGTGCTATTTTGATAGGAAACATTCTGAGTGTGCTAGCTTGACCCAGAATATTATTGCCATAGCTCTCTGACAGTGATTCATATTGCACAATCCTTCCTTGTCATTTCCAAAGCAACTTTGGCCATATAGGGGTGAGACAGAAAGATTAGGATGATTTTTTTTCTGAAAACTTGACTACATGCTTTTCAGTCTATGGCCTCTCTGAGATAGCATGGGTTAGTACCTTGACACAACTCATTCTTTTCTTCAGCATTTACTTCAAATTATTACAGTGGCAATCCTTAGCCATTCCTCATTTGTTATTTTGTTTCTACATTTTAAATTCAGTTACTGAAGAAAAGCAGTACTCAAACTCTATTTTATGTATTAAAAGTTTCATGCTTATTTTTAAAATATTTGAACACCCTTTTCTTAAATGCCAAAAAAATAAATAGTTATAAAGAATTGTGTAGAGGGAAGGGGGCCACAATGGCAGAGGAGTAGGGGACCCTATTTCAACCAGTCCCCTGAACTGAGCTGGATATCTACCAGAGCACTCTGAACACTCAAGTTGTTGAGTTGGGTTGAGTTGGGTTGAGATGTAAGAAGATATATCAGGATCTATACCAACAGAATACCTCTGGCAGCTGGTTTTGAGGTATGAAGCAGGGACCCGCAATTCTGTGGGCGGATATCAGAAGATAAATGGAAGGGGGAGGGAGCGGCCATAAGCACTGGCACCGGGAAGGTGAAATAACACAGAAGTGCAAAAACATCCCATGCTGGGACGGGCAGAGACTTGCAAACCTGTAGCCATGGGGAAAGGGCTTTAGGGCAGCCCCCCAGACTGAAACCTGGAGCTGCGGGGGTGCACGTGTGAACTGGGGGTGGCTGGTGGTTTTAGAAGCACAAAGGGCAGAAACGTGCCTGGACTTGGAAGCGAGGGCTGGGAGTGCTGCTGTGGGATGCACAACCCAGAATGTTGTGGTTTTTAGCATCACAGACAAAAACACAGTAAGTGTGGCCTGGAGGGCTTTCTGGAGAATAGACTGCATTCTCTCTGTTCTGAGACAGAAGATTGGATATAGTCAATTCTGCTCTGACTCTCAGAAGTGACACAGCAAGCCACCAGGGAAAGCCGCCAGAGAATAAAAGCCCCCCTAAACTGGTATTCACCGAGCCCATCCCCCCCCGTGGGGGGCAGGGGAATTCTGCCCAAGCAGGGTTGCATGAGTAACAGGATGGCAGACTCCTCCCCCAGAAGACAGGCTGAAAGAACAAGAGTCCAACAACCCTAAGGTCCCTATAAAACAGGTGCATCTTGCTTGGGTTGTGGTCAATAGTTTGGACTCTGTACATTCCCTCAACCACCTCTCACCAGAATGACTAGAAGGAGGAATCCCCAACACAGGAAAAATTCAGAGACTGTGACCTCTGCCAAACAACTAATGGATATGGATATAAGCAAGATGTTGGAAATAGAATTCAGGGTAACAGTTATGGAGACAATAGCTACGTTGGAGAAAACCATTAATGGCAACATAGATTCTCTAAGGACGGAAGTGAGAGCTGATCTGGCAGAACTTAAAAATGCTGTCAATGAGATCCAAGCTAACCTAGGTACTCTAATAGCTAGGGTAAATGAGGCAGAAGAATGAATTAGTGATTTAGAAGACAAACTGATAGAAAAGAAGAATCAGGAGGAGGCCTGGAGCAAACAACTTAGAATCCATGAAAACAGAATTAGAGAAATAAATGACACCATGAAATATTCCAAAGTCAGAATTATTGGGATCCCTGAGGGGGTGGAGAGAGAGAGAGGACTAGAAGATATAGTTGAGCAAATCCTAACCAAGAGTTTCGCTAATCTGGGGAATGGAACAGGCATTTGTGTGCCAGAGGCAGAGAGAACACCCCCCAAGATCAAGGAGGGCAGACCAGCCCCCAGGCACATGATAGTGAAACTTGCGAATCTTAAAACCAGGGAAACATCTTAAGGGCAGCTAAGGGGAAGACATTCCTTATGTACAGAGGAAGGAACATCAGAATAATATCAGACCTGTCCACAGAAAACTGGCAAGCCAGAAAGGGCTGGCAAGACATATTCAGGGTACTAAATGAGAAGAACATAGAGCCAAGAATACTTTATCTGGCAAGGCTGTCATTAAGAATAGATGGAGAGATGAAGAGCTTCCAAGAGTGGCAAAAACTGAAAGAATATGTGACCATTAAGCCAGCCCTGAAAGAAATACTAAGGGAGGGTTCTATAAAACAAGAAAGACCCAAGGAGTGATATAGAACAGAAATTTACAGAGACAATCTATAGAAACAAGGACCTCATGGGCAACATAATGACAATAAAAACACATCTTTCATTTATCACTCTCAATGTGAATGGCATAAATGTTCCCATAAACTGGCACAGGGTTGCAGATTGGATAAAAAGATAGAACCCATCCATATGCTGTCTACAAGAGACTCATTTTTTTTTTTTGCTGTTTTATTTATTTATTTATTTGTTTATTTATTTTTTAAAGATTTTATTTTATTATTTGACAGAGACAGAACGAGAGAGGGAGCACAAGCAGGGGGAGCGAGAGAGGGAGAAGCAGGCTTTCCACTGAGCAGGGAGCCTGAGGTGGGGCTCGATCCCAGGACCTTAGGATCATGATGTGAGCTGAAGGCAGATACTTAATGACTGAGCCACCCAGGTGCCCCAAGAGACTCATTTTGAACAGAAAGATAAATCCAGACAACGGACCACAAAAGAAAGCTGGGGTATCAATCCTCACGTCTGAGAAACTAGATTTTAAGCTAAAGACTGTAGTCAGAGGTACAGAAAGACACAATATCATTGTTAAAGGGTCTATCCAACAAGAAGATCTAAGAATTGTAAATATCTATGCCCCCAACATGACAGCAGCCAACTACATAAGTCAACTGTTACTCAAAATGAAGAGACATATTGATAATAATATGTTAATTGTAGGGGATCTTAACACTCCACTCTCAGCAATAGATGGATCATCTAAGCAGAAAATCAACAAATAAACAAGAGCTTTGAATGAGACACAGGACCAGGTGGACCTCATAGATATATACAGAACATTCCACCCTAAAAACAAAATACTCATTCTTCTTGAGTGTACATGGAACTCTCTCCAGAATAGACCACATGCTGGGTCACAAATCAGGTCTCAACCCATACCAAAAGATTGAAATTATCCCCTGAATATTCTCAGAACACAATGTTTTGAAACTGGAACTCAATCACAAGAAAAAGTTTGGAAGAAATTCAAACACTTGGAAGCTAAAGACCTTCCTGCTCAAGAATGTTTGTGTCAATCAGGAAATCAAAGAAGAACTTAATCAATTCATGGAAACCAATGAGAACGAAGATACATTGATCCAAAACCAATGGGATATGGCAAAGGCAGTCCTAAGGGGAAACACATAGTCATCCAAACCTCACTCAGAAAATAGAAAAATCTTGAATTCATAAACTGTCTTTACACCTTAAAGATCTGGAGAATCAACAAAGTAAACCTAACCCATTCAGGAGAAGGGAAATAATTAAGAACAGAGGTCAATGAATTAAAACCAGAAATACAGTAGAAAACATTAATGAAACTAGAAGCTGGTTCTTTGAAAGAATTAATAAGATCACTACACCACTGGCCAGAATTATCCAAAAGAAAAGAGAAAAGACCCAAATTAATAAAATTATGACTAAAAGGAGAGATCACGACTAACATCAGGTAAATAGAAATAATCATAAGAAATTATTATCAGCAGTTGTATGACCATAAATTAAGCAACCTAGAAGAAATGGATGCCTTCCTGGAAACCTCTAAACTTCCAAGAATGAAACAGAAAGAAATTGACAACCTAAATAGACCACTATCTAGTAATGAGATTGAAGAAGTGATCAAAAACCTCCCAAAAAACAAGATTCCAGGACCTGATGGATTCCCTGGGGAATTCTACCAAACATTCAAAGAAGAAATAATACCTATTCTCCTGAAGCTGTTTCAAAAAGTAGAAAACAGAGGGAAAACTTCCAGACTCTTTCTATGAGGCCAGCATTACCTTGATCCCCAAACCAGGCAAAGACCCCATCAAAAAGGAGAATTTCAGACCAATATCCCTGATGAATATGGATGCCAAGATTCTCAACAAGGTCCTAGCTAATAGGATCCAAAAGTATATTAAAAAGATTATTCAACATGACCAGGTGGGATTTATCCCTGGGATGAAAGGGTGGATCAGTATTTGCAAATCAATCAATGTGATAGAACGAATCAATAAGAGAAGAGAGAAGAACCACATGGTCCTCTCAACTGATTCAGAAAAAAGCACTTGACAAAACACAGCATGCTTTCCTGATTAAAACTCTTCAGAGTATAGGGAAAGAGGGAACATTTCTCAATTTCATAAAATCCGTCTATGAAAAACCACAGCGAATATCATCTTCAATGGAGAAAAGCTCAGAGGCTTTCCCTTAAGATCAGGAACATGACCAGGATGCCCATTCTTGCCACTGTTGTTCAACATAGTACTAAAAGTCCTAGCAACAGCTATCACACAACAAAAAGAAATAAAACGTATTTAAATTGGCAAAGAAGAAGTCAAACTCTCTCTCTTCACACATGACATGATACTTTATGTGGAAAACCCAAAAAATTCCACCCCTGAATTACTAGAACTCATACAGTAATTTAGTAATGTGGCAAGATACAAAATCAATGCACAGAAATCAGTTGCTTTCTTATACACTAACAATGAAACTGTAGAAGAGAATGGATTCCATTTACAATAGCATCAAAAATGATAAGATAGGTTGGAATAAACCTAACCAAAGAGATAACGGATCTATATGAATTACAGAATACTCATGAAAGAAACGGAAAAAGACACAAAAAGATAGAAAAATATTCCATGCTCACGGATTGGAAGAATAAGCATTGTTGAAATATCTATGCTGCCCAGAGCAATCTATACTTTCAACGCCATCCTGATCAAAATACCATTGGCATTTTTCAAAGTGTTTGAACAAACATTCCTAAAATTTGTATGGAACCAGAAAAGATCCTAAATTGCCAAGAAAATGTTGAAAAAGAAAAACAAAGCTGGGGGCATCACATTGCTTGATTTCAAGCTATATTACAAAGCTGTGATCACCAAGACAGCATGATACTGGCACAATAACAGTCGCATAGACCAAGGGAACAGAGTAGAGCCCAGATATGGACCTTCAACTGTATGGTCAAATAATCTTTGAGAAAGCAGGAAAAAATAGCCAATGGGAAAAAGACAGTGTCTTTGATAAATGGTGCTGGGACAGCTATATATAGAAGACTGAAACTCAACCATTCTCTTACACCATACACAAAGATAAACTCTAAATGAATGAAAGACCTCACTGTGCGACAGGAGTCCATCAAAATCCTCGAGAAGAACATAGGCAGTAACCCCTTCGACACTGGCCACAGAAACTTCTTTCAAGACACGTCTCCAAAGGCAAGGGAAAAAAAAGCAAGAATGAACTTTTGGGACTTCATCAATATACAAAGCTTCTGCACAGCAAAGGAAACAGCAAAACAAAGAGGCAACCTACAGAATGGGAGAAGATATTTGCAAATGACACTACAGACAAAGGGCTGATATCCAAGATCTATAAAGAACTTCTCAAACTCGACACCCAAAAAACAAATAATCAAGCCAAAAAATGGGCAGAAGACATGAACAGACACTTCTCCAATGAAGACATACAAATGGTTAACAATCACGTTTGTTCATCATCATTAACCATCAGGGAAATTCAAATCAAAACCACATTGAGATACCACCTTACACCAGTTAGAAAGGTAAAAACTGACAAGGCAAGAAACAACAAATGTTGGAGAGGATGTGTAGAAAGGGGAACCCTTTTACACTGTTGGTGGGAATGCAAGTTGGTGCAGCCACTTTGGAAAAGAGTGTGGAGAATCCTCAAAAAATTAAAAAGAGAGCTACCCTATGACCCGGCAATTGCACTACTGGGTATTTACCCCAAAGATACAGATGTAGTGAAAAGAAGGGGAACATGCACCCCAATGTTC
>JAPYYM010003981.1:0-10570 GCA_028534135.1 Potos flavus
AATTCCACCGGCATTTTTCAAAGGGTTGGAACAAACAATCCTAAAATTTGTATGGAACCAGAAAAGACCCCAAATTGCTAAGGAAATGTTGAAAAAGAAAAACAAAGCTGGGGGCATCACATGGCCTGATTTCAAGCTTTACTACAAAGCGGTGATCACCAAGACAGCATGGTACTGGCACAAAAACAGACACATGGACCAGCGGAACAGAGTACAGAGCCCAGATATGGACCCACAACTCTATGGTCAAATAACCTTTGACAAAGCAGGAAAAAATATCCAGTGGAAAAAAGACAGTCTCTTCAATCAATGGTGCTGGGAAAATTGGACACCTATATGTAGAAGATTGAAACTTGATCATTCTCTTAGCCTGCAAAAAAGAAAAAGCTCTGATCATAGAGAGCTTGAAAAGTATTTGCTAAATGAATGAACTAATGATTGTTCACTTTACAAAAAGGGGATTGACACCCAAAAGACAACCAAATACCCTCTGCTTGGCCAAAAAGAACTCTGAAAAAAAAAAAAAAAAAAGAACTCTGGGGGTCACCAGCTGATGACAGTTCAAGAATTCTGAATGCAATTTGTTATGTTTTATTTGTTTGTTTGTTTGAATTAGCAAATTTCCTCTGAAAATTACAATCAGTGTACCTGCTAGCGTGGCCTTCTACACTATTCTTTGGCTCAAACTAACTCCTTTAAGGAGCCATCCCTGACTTGGCAAGGGTCATGGGATGCTCAGTAGTATAAAAGCTTCCCACCTGCAGGATTCTGGGGACAAGAATCCCAGTGTTCCAATTTCCGGTCACCCGCGTACCACTCCTTCTGTTCTACTAGTTGTCTCGGCCATGGAACTCGCTTCCAACTATAATTTTCCTCTTGGCTCAACACTTCTGAGTTGACTTGGACTCATTCTTTTCGTTCTTTGTTGGTTCTTTTCCAGTTTCCCTGTTTCAGTCCTTCCAAACGATAACTTTTGAGGTAGCACTTGTGTTTGCTGCCATTCCCAGTCTGGGGCTCTGCCTTCCCACTGACATGCCCATAGGCAGCCTCCCTCGTCTCTCCTTACTTGATAACATTCGCTGGGAGGGGTGGGCGGCCATTAGTGTGCCTCACCAAAAATTTCTGAGTCTCTGCCCTCTGGGAACAAGGTAAGTTTGTTTCTGGAACTACATTATAGTTTTTGCCAAGAGTCTTGAGCTGAAGAGATATGCGTTACTTCTAGCTAAATTGTGTGTATGTGGAAGACCTCCAGGTCTCTTTGTCCCACTGCTTCAGTGACCAGCGTGGTCAAGATGGCAGCTGACCCATCAAGGTGAATCTTGGGAGTCAGGAGGGAAGACATAGAGCCCCGTGGGATCCAAGACAGGCATAGAACATGAAAAAGGAATAAAACTTGTTGCTGTAAGCTACGAATGCCTGGGAGTTTCTTGTCACCTCAGTGTCTAGACTACAGTGTATTTAATCCAGGCCATAGTAAGGGCCCACAACACTTTCTACAACCCTAACCTTGATTTCCCTTTGGATTATTACCATGACCCATTAACTGCCCCTTAAAAAGTGTGACATTTTCCGAAGGCATCAGCCAAACATTTCAAGATCCCTGTATCTGTACCACATGGAAAATGGTTTGTGTTGCCAGGTTGTATGTCGACCAACCAGTTCTGGCATTTATTACGATGGGAAAGTAGCAGAAAGCCGTCTAATAGAAACTTCTACTGTTTAGGGAAGAGAGCCGGAATTAGGTAATGGTGGCAGGCGACGGTACAAGCGATTGCGCCTGATGCGGGGCTCGCTTAGATTCATTCGTAGCGTGGTCATTTCCAAATGCCGGCTGCCACTCTGCGTGCAGCCCCAGCGTCTAATATTTCTAAACATATTTCGGCTCAGTGACACCTTAATGGTATACAATAGCAGCCGGCTCCCTCTTAGAAAAATGGATACTCTCATTTCTCTAAACATTGGGTCTTTACCTTTATCCATTTCCATTTAAATGCAAATTTCAATCATGTCCACCTTTCTCCGTTCCAACATGAGCGTATGGAAATGGTAGCAGCTTGAATCTAGATTTCAAGAGGCCGGGAGCTGCTCCCAATGGGGGTCCTAGACGAGTTCCGATTGCTCTTTCTTTCTCGTGCCCCTGTGTTGCTGAGATCAGCCTCAAGGGAATGTTTTGCCTCCATTGGCTACGTCAGGAGAGGGAAGGACGGCATCCGGAACCCGAGACACGTGGGTGTAGATGTCACTAAAAGGTCTCTGAGGCGAGCTAGTGGCATTTGAATGAGCCAGCTTCTTACACCCTTAGTCCTGAACCCCCGGAGACAGAATTCAGGGCCCACGGGCTCCTAGAAGTGTCCAGTCTCCAGTGGCTGCGTACTCACACCTTCTCCCGCAAGTCCTAAGTTAGAGCCTTGCCTCCCTGGCCTGGCAGGTCCTTCCTTGTCCGTGGACAGAATTCTGGGGCCAGGCCCAGCTAGACCAGGAAAAGAGCCCCCACAGGAGGACAGAAGGGATTGGTGCGCCCTGCAGGGAGATTTCCGGAACAAAATCGTCAGTGCAGAGCCAAGGGCTTCCAAAGTCCTGCCAGTTAAAGAGCCACACCCAGTGACCAAGGCTGCTGGGACTTCGGAGGGTTCTGGAAGCTTATGCTAAGAGGAAAGTGCATGAGTACCAGAATCACACTGCCTGGGCTCCTAACGGACAGTGCCATTTCCTAGCCGTGGGGTCAAGGGCAGGTGCATGCACCCAGGCCTCCCCTTTCACAAACATAAAGAGGGACAAGTAGTGTGGTTGTAGCTCACGGGTCCGTGGTAAAGATCCATGTGTTAATAATTCATGGAAGTCGCCCTTGTACGTGACCCTGGAAGGTCGCTAAGGGTACAGCGCAGAGGGGGAGGGGCTGGAAGTTCTGGTGCTCACTCCTGTCCTTCGTCCGTTGGTCGTTCCAACAGTTCCCTCTGTGTTCAGCTAAGAAATCCTTCTGGCCTAAAGGCTTTTCCTTGGCATAGGAAAGAGGGAGCACAGGCAGGCTGTTAGAAAGGCCCAGCTTGTCTCAAGATAAGAGAAAGCCCCTGGAGAAGGAACATTAAACAGAGGAGGGAGAGAAGCAGCCCCGTTGTTGAAGGGAAGAAGGAAAGGAAGATTCTGTAGCGAGCGAGCCCGAGATCGAGACTTGGTCCTGAGGGCTTACAGTTCAGAAACTTTGTCATTGTGAGTTAGTATGATCTTATTGAACATTTTATGCCCTCTTGGGAAAGGGGAGTATTTCCGACTGAAAACTTCAGTGTGGCTGTAGGTCCCATTAATGAAAGACAGTGTCAGGGCCAAGGGAGGTGAAACCCCGCGCTGGATAGCGCCGAGGAGGGTTTTCGCTTCAGGGTCACACTCTTGGATAGGAGCAGAAGCAAATGTGGGGGCCCTCGGGGAGTGTGTCGAGGAACGCAGGGGAAGCCAGACCCCCTCGTGTGAGACGTAAAGGAAGGGTGATGTGCCAGCACGGGGGCTGGACGGCTGCTTGCTAGACGACTTACCTTGTACTGCAGGTGCACCAGACAGATCAGAGGCCAAGGCAAGACGCTGTTCTTGGAGTCTGCACTTTGTAGCCAGATCACAGACGCTGTGCACTGGGGGGGTGAGCACCCTTTCAATGCAGGGATGCAAGGAGGGGACATAGTGGGGGGACATAGTGTCTTCTGGGAGGAACGAGTAGGGAAGGGCTCCCGGCTTGCGATGGGAGATGGCTGGGGTGAACTCTGGGTTTTCTCACAGAAGCACGATTCTCATCTTGACTCCAACAAGGAGGCACCTGCTTCCTGTGCTGCTCAGGGGCTTGCAAAGTGCAACAAAGTTGCCATTCCCCTACGGGCTGACAAATGGAGCTTTTATCCTAAATCCTTTTTATTCTTTCCCTTCCAACACTTCCCACTTGAGTGCTGGGGTCAGAGATGAAGCAAGACGGTGGCAGAGGGAAGGAGACCTTGGTGCCCCAGAGCCAGAGGTCTAAGTGATACTTGTCATGTGTCTGGGCCTCTTTGGAGGAGGACAGATGGTTACCCCGCCTTCCGCTGGAATGGGGCTCGTGTGAGAAAACACACACAAAGCCCGGAGATCGGCGATCTGCCACTCCCCTCTGATAACCTGTTTTTCAGTGAGACAGGGCACCACGGATGCTTTCTAGAGTAGACCTTCTTGGAGCACTTGCCTGGGGCTTGGAGCTTTGGGGAGGACCACCTGGCAGGGAGAGACACAGACTCCTGCATGTCATTATAGGGCTGTGGGGAGTTGGGGACCTCGCCAAGTCCGTGTTCCATTTCAGTGTCTCTGCTCGTAGGCTTATGGGTATCTCAGGCTTCTTGTCTATAAAGTGGGGTTATCAATACCTGCCCTAGGATCCTGAGAATTGAAAGAAAAAAGGAATGAGAAAGAGCCTAACAGAGACCGGGCACGGTGAGTTTTCGGTGCGTGCTGTTTCCTGCAACTCCGTCTAGCCCATGCTCCCCGAGACCTGTGGCGTTCACGTTACTCTGCATCTCCTTCGCCCACTGATTCCTATCAGAAATAAAGCTCAGAGAGGGTAAGTGATTTGCTCAAAGGCACACAGCCCCAAAGTGGCTGCTCTAAGCTAAATCTGCGGGCCTGGAGGCCAGTTCACGTGGATTTTATATTTTCTGTCTTCTACCCGCACCAACCTCCATGAAAGAGCCCCCGTGATGAAGAACTCACTGCTCCCAAAGGTGGCAGCCCTCTGGACATTTAGATAGATGGTGTCACCCGGGACCATCCTGCTAGCGGTCCCAGCCTGGTGCTGGCTGTCTAACCTCAGGCGATGGGAGCACGAGAGAGTAGCAGGGGGGCTGCTGGTTTTCCACCAGGAGCAAAGTGGTGATGATTGTGGGGACAGCGCGCATGTTGGGAGTCAGGAATCCCGGATTCTAGATAGCTATAGTATTTCCCCCAAACGGTTCTACCAAACTCCTACTCTGAACAAAAGTAAGTTGCAATAAGCGGGAACGGCTACGGGTCCTGCTTCTCTGGGACATTCCCACGCTTAATAATGGTTCTGAGAAGTTCCCAAGAAAGTGGCCTATGTACTCAGGCTTCCTCTGAATGTTCCTAAAAATACTGGACTGTGGAACTCTCTTCTTGACTTGACACCTCTCAAGTCACAGGACTCACCGTGGCAAGTATCACTTGATTAAAAAATACAGTTCATGTCACTCGAACCCCTGTCGAATTTTTGTTTGATGCCCACAAGAGCCAAGGAACCACGCATATTATGTTCTAGAACAACTTCAGGGGCTAATGGAAGAGACCGACGTACAAACCTACCTTTAAAATGCAGGATGATAAGATGAGTAGAAGCTAGCCAGGCGGTGGAAGGGCGTTTGGGAAGAAACTTCTTCAAAATTGATTTCTTTGTTTTCTTCTTGGTTCAGAGCTTGAGAATATTGATCCATGAGTTCCCCTAGCTATGACACGTGGGGCAAAATCACATGATTTTGGAATCTTCATGTACCACTTCTGTTTTTGGTCTGAATTTGACCTCCAATTCCAAAATAGCCTGTGGGCCTTTCCCTCTTCAGTCCAACATCAGCAGGGATGTCCATGGAGGGGTCGTGGAGAGCCTGGGCCGGGAACATCCAGCCATTCTCCCACTGGTCCCCCACCCACCATCACATGAGGATGGGTCATTAGGCTTGGCTCCCCAGTGATGAAGGCAGCATCTTGGAGCAGCAAGCATGGTGGTCCAAGACTCTGGATCCTTGCTTGGAGTCTTGGCTGTCACGCTGAGACACTGGGTGACTCATATATGTCTATAGGGGTGCCTGGGTGGCTCAGTGGGTTAAAGCCTCTGCCTTCAGCTCAGGTCATGATCTCAGGGTCCTGGGATCGAGCCCCACATCGGGCTCTCTGCTCGGCAGGGAGCCTGCTTCCTCCTTTCTCTCTGCCTGCCTCTCTGCCTACTTGTGATCTCTCTCTTAAACAAATAAATAAAATCTTTTAAAAAACATATGTCTATAAAATAGGCTTGCAAAGAAAATCCTTTAAAGAAATTCTGAGGCCCATTGCCAGACCCGAGAAGGACCGGGCTATCTCAAGTGTTCTAGATCTCTGCCCTTCCCCGCTCCAGCCCCAACCTCCTGGAAATTCACGCCTCTGCTCTATACAATGGGGATCAGTGGATCGGAAGCAGCGAGGGTCTGACGAGGTGCGTGAGTGCACTTTGTAAACAAAGGGGCACAGGAGGGATGTAAGTCCCTCCTTCCCACAAACCAGGAAGAACGTGCTGACCTCACGAATGAGCTTCAATAAGTGGTTCTAAGCCTTTGGGAGATATAGAAAAAGCAACATCTGAAACAGGTGTGCAAAAGGGACTGCCACCAATTAAGGGACAGACACGAGGAGGTGACCACCAAAACGCTTCTAAGAACAAAACTCACCATGTAAACCTGCTCCGGGTTAGTCGGAATAACTGAGCGCAGCGTGAAGAAGCAGAGAAAGCCGAGCTCCACGTAGGAGATAAAATCTGGGGCTGGATGGGGACCGTTTGGATGAATTACGACCTGGAAAGCCAGGGCAGGTGGGTGGTTTGTTCAGAGCTGTGGGCAGAAGTATCTTGGTCAGGGGACCCGGAGTGGGCGGATGTTCAGCTCGGGAAGGTTTCGAGTTTTGGCCTCAAGAGTGTTACTGGAGTACTGTTGATGGGGCACAGAAGACAGCAGCCGCAAAGGAATTGTAGGGAAGGCTGGCAAACAGCCCGTGACCATAGAAAAGCAAAACAGCAAATTGGAGGAACATCGCCTGGACGGGGTTCCTCTGTGAGATTCTCAGGTTCTTAAGAGGACTAGGTGTGATTTGGAGAGCCCAGCCCTCAGGGGCGCCTGCTTGATGTGTGCTTGTTCAAGGAAGGAAGGGCAAAGGGGTTGTGGGAGGAGGGGATTTGTGTAAGCTCACAAGCATGCTTCCTCCTTCCCTCCTTCCCTCGCTCCCTCCCAAGTCTCCAGCCTGCTGGTCCCACCAGCTCTTCTGCGCTGGGCACCCTCCTGGACATCTGCTATTGGCTGGCCCCATCTCATCATCTGGCTGCTGCTTAGAGGCCCCCGCAGTTGCCCCCCGGGGGCCAATTCCTGTGCTAGTGACCCCATTGCTCCTCACCTTCCACCACCCAACTCTGGTTCCCGGTGTTCCTCTGCCCTCACCGTCCTCAGGAACTGGCCTAAATGGTGTTTGCTAGATGTTGGCTGTTCCCACCCCCTTGCTGGACTGTGAACGGCACCAAAGCATAGGGTGCGATGATCCTGCCCACTTCTGGTTGCCCCGAAACTAGGACAGTGCCTGACACATTGCCTATGCTCAATAACTCTCGGGAGAAATTATTAGGGACTCTTTTTTTTTTTTTAAGATTTAATTAATTAATTATTTGATTTAATTTATTTATTTGAGAGAGAGAGCGAGTGAATGAGAGAGAGAGAGAGCACCAGTTGGGGAGAGAGGGAGAGGGGGAAGCAGGCTCCCCGCCGAGCAGGGAGCCCCATGCGGGGCTTGATCACAGGACCCTGGGGTCATGACCTGAACCGTAGGCAGGCACTTAACTGACTGAGCCACCCAGGCGCCCCTTAGGGACTTTTTATGACCCTCACGATGGCTATTATTTGTGGAGCACAGAGATCATCCCAGGCCGTGGTTCCTTATATATATTACTGCAAATCCTCGTGCTAGAGTCAAACGCGTGCCGCCAACCCCGCATTGCAGATTAGCAATCTCGAGGCCCACGTGCGCACTCACATGTCCGTGCACAGCCGAGCTCTTTTGGGGAGAATGCTCCCGGAGGTCTCAGAGCGTCCGCACGGGGACAGTGAAATAAAGTCTGAACCGTGTGGCTTGGGCCCAGCTGGCCGAGAATGCAAGGCACAGGAGACAAGCAGGACACGCACTTCAGAAAAGCTGCCTCCTAGGGCCAGCCCCGGTCTCCCAGGCGCAGGAATGTGCACCGCAGGATGGGGCTCGCTCTCAGCAGATGGGGGCCCCGCTGCCAGGCAGGGGCGTGCTAACCGGACTCAGATGTTGCAACGGCAGGAGACGCACCAGTCCCCCGTACGTTTGGGAGAACTTGAAAGAATTCTGGAAGAGCCATAAATCTTGGACTGGAGCCTTTTATCAACGTCTAATTTATCATGGTCTCTTAATTACTTTGACTGGAGAAGTCGTAATCCATATGTATTGGAAATTTGGTCGGCACAGGCCTGTTTTTCATGACAAGGGCAGATCTTGACACATGTGATTTAACATAGAGAGATCCACTTGGTGGCGACTTGCTTCTACGCCTTTTGGCTGGAGGCGCCCCTTCCCCCAGCAGATCACCTCTAGCTATCTCCACCTTGCCATGTCCTGTACTTGCCCATAGCACACAAGGGGGAGAAAGAGTCTCATTCTGAAGAGACCTGATATTGACTGGAAAAAAAATAGACATCTAGATAATTCTACCTGAGCATGATAAAGGACATAGAGGCCAAGCATGGGATGTGGTGTGGCTATCAAGAAAAGACATATGACTAAGCCTAGGGCATCAGGGAAGGCTGCCTGAAGGAGGCAGTGGAGACTCGTATTCCTTCAGAAAGCAAGGACTGTGCAAAGGTCTGGAATAAGATGATCACATGGAATGTTGGACAACTAAAATGAGCCAGGTATGGCTAAAACTACAGCATGTGTCTTTGTAGGTGTGTGGGTGGAGCCCGGCACATAGTAGGACCTCATCTCAGGAGCTCCAGATGAATCCAGTGTGCCCGCTCGACGTCTCTCTTTGGTTGACTGATGGACCAAAACTCTTGTCTTCCCATGGCTTCCTCTGTGCCCCCAAGTCTGTCCCATTTCAATTCTTCCCATCTCAGTCTCCGGTGCCACCATATACCCATTTGACAGGCCACAAACCTGACAATCAAGCTTGCTTCTTCTCTTTCCTTAAACTTCCTCATCCAGTCTGTCCAGGCAGCCTGCTGGTTTACCTTCAGGGCATATCGCGAGTCTGCTCGGAGTCATCCCCGTGGCTCCCATCCTCCCCCGAGCCTCCGCCCACTCTGGCCGGCTTCCCACAAGTGTCTCCCATACAGCACTCTGGGCTCCTTCCAGCAGGTCTGTGCCCCAGTTGTCCCAGTGTCCCCTGCGCTGAGCTCTGCTGCATGGATCCACATGTGGGCTCATGCTCTCTTGGGACCCTTTCTGGAAATGGTGAAGAACATTCAATTTGCCTTCGATGCTCTGCAACACATGTTGGGAAAAGCAGAGTAGAGGGTAAATGACAAATTCTCCCAAATTCGGGAGAGGCCGCCCAATCATCCCTGCATCGCTGAGCAGTCCCTGTGCGTCAGGCCCTGTGCGCTGTGCTACGTCTGGAGGGTTTGGGGACAGCAGGCATGTTGTTTTGCTTTTTGTAGCAGTGTCGTCTTTGGTAACCCCCTCTTCTGCCCTATTCATTATCCAAGTTGTCCTAGTATAGATAACAGATTTCATGGTCACGCTATCTCCTAGGGCAAGGTCACCACTCCCAAGACACCCCAGCAGAGTGACAAGAGGGTCTCTGCTCTAACACACAGCAGCAGGCTGAGGTAGGGACTGTCAGTTTATAAAAGCTCCCCAAGTAATTCTTTGCTACCTCCACCTTCCTGTGGGTGAATCCTCACTGGCTAGGGGGCCACTCATGCACACGGAGAAAATCTGTGCCCCCCCACACTGACAAAACACCATCAGGCACAATTGCACAGGGTTAGGGGACCTTGTCTCTCCACCCCCTCCCCCGCCTGTGCAGATAAAGAAACAGTACATTTGAATTTCCGTGCCATTTTCCCCAAGGTCACTTTCTCAGCCCATGCTGGAGCCAGCATTTTCTGGGCTCCAGAATGTGTTCTCTTTCTTTACAGTGTGTTGATCCTTGCGTTGGCCGTTTCCGAGAGAGCCCAGAGCCAGAACCAAGGGCTTTGTTAATATCGCACCAGTTTATTTATTTGACCTTTTTCATTGGTTTGGATTCGGTTGTGTTGACACTCTTCCTCCTCTGAATGTGCTGCTGGAGACGTTTCAAGTCTGTGCACATCAGCCCAGTTTGGTTCCCAGCTACCACCTGACTCACGGTACCATCTCCATATAGCTTTATGGTTTCTGGACGGCAGTTTATGGGAGCTGTTTACACATTTCAGTTTCTGAGCAGAAGAAACTCAGGTTTTGCTCTGCCTCGCCGAGTCCCCATTCAAGCTGGAGGGAAAGCTGGCCCTAAGGCGAGTTGTTCAAGAACCAAAAATCCGGGGCGCCTGGGTGGCTCAGTGGGTTAAAGCCTCTGCCTTTGGCTCAGGTCATGATCTCAGGGTCCTGAGATCGAGCCCCGCATCGGGCTCTCTGCTCAGCGGGGAGCCTGCTTCTTGCCCCCCTCTCTGCCTGCCTCTCTGCCTACTTATGATCTCTCTCTCTCTCTGTCAAATAAATAAATAAAATCTTTAAGAACCATTAATCTCCTTTGGTTAATAGAACTCAAGGCTGCCTTCCACCCTGCGCTGTGCCTTGAGCTTCTTTTTTTTTTTTTTTT
>JAPYYM010003982.1:0-10569 GCA_028534135.1 Potos flavus
GGGGGAGGGGGTCCAGCACCACAGAGAGGGGGAGAAGGGACAGGGAGGGGCGGGGGCGTGTTCGCGTCCTCAGCCCGCGGTTACCACAGCCTCGAGCGAGCAAAGTCAGACTCAGTCAGGAGGACGCGAAAGGACTCGGTGAGGAAGTGGCGTGAGGAACGGCCGCGCTCGCGCCTGTTTTCCCGCCCCTTCTCACAAGGACCAATGAGCTTCAAGAGTTGTCTCCCGCCGCCGAGGCAAGCGACCAATGCGCTTCAAGATCCTGCACTGACGGCCCTCCCCTTACCTCCAGCCTGCTTCGCCTCGCGCCAGACTGTCAGGCCAGCCAATAGCGCGTCGAGTTGAGTCTCATGCCCCTCCCCCCGCTTGCCCCTCCCCCTGTGGCTTGCCTTCCCAGATTGTTGCTCCCCTTTGGGAGAGGTGGCCAATGGGGCGTCGAGTACTGCTCCCAGGATGAGACCGGCCCTGCCCCCCAGAAACGGCTGCGGGGTCCGACCCCCAGGCGTTGACCTGGACCTGTGTGAGCACGCGCAGTCTCGCCCTCTAGCCTGCACCGCGCGGTTTTGCCTCTTGCGCTCCTGGCTTCAACTTCACCCGAGCGGTTCTTCGCTGCGTGGACGCTCGTGTTTCTCTCACTTCTCTCCCTGTGCCCCAATTCCGGATCTACCCTTCTCCTTTCATGAGTTCTCCTCCTGCGATTTTCCCGTTTCCTTCCCTTATCCCACCTCCTCAGGTTACGCCCCTTTCCATGTCTCTCTTCCCGTCCGTTTAGGTGCTGATTTTCCTAACTTCGGTTTTCCTGTTCTCTTGAGAGTTTCTGTCCTTCTGTCCATCCTTCTGATTTTCGGACCCCCTTCCTCCACGTTCCTATTTTCCGAATAGCCTGGCCCTGTCCCCCCGCACCCCCCCTTCACTTTCTTTCCCAGACGCCGCTGTAGTATTTCTGTCCCTTCCGCCCTTTCCACCCTCTGCGTCCATCTCCCTCCCCGATTTCACCTCAATTCATCAGTTGCATCTGGGCTCCACTCTGTCATCCTCACCTGCCTTCTCCGTGTGTCTCACAGTTTCCCTCCCACCCTCTCCTGTTGTCCCCCTTTCTTTGTGCCTCCCGCCTTGGTCTCCTTTCCCCTCTGAGAGCCACGTCTTTGTGCCCCAGGCCTCATTTTCCTACCTCTCCTATTGTGCTCTGGCTGCTGGACTTCTGACTCCCTGCAAGGTTCCAGTCCATCAGTTTGCTTCTCCTCCTCTGCATGGTTTCTCTTTTGTAGGGGTAGCATCCCCTCTGTCCACCTCTTTGTCCTTTCCCCCTGAGGATTTCATTCCACTCTTTTCTGTTTGTGTCTCCATTTGTGCTCAGACTTTTGGATCCTGTCGTTTTGCATTCCAGGCTGGTGTGTGCCATCTTCTCTGATTGGCCTAATCCCTTTGTGTGATCCTTTGTCAGCTTTCATTTCCCTGTCCCGTGTCCCATCTTTTCTGCGGGTCTCAGCTCCTTTGTTTGCTACAGACTCCTGAGTTACAGAGCCTGTGTGCCAGGCATTCTGGACAGAAAAGGGTGGCAGAAGTGACCTCTAGCTGGACCGCTGTGCAGGTGAGCAGAACTAGACAAAGTTGGACAGGTTGTTTGGGACCAATCTAGCGGTGGGGGGATGTGGATGTGGGAGGCTTGACTGTCTACTAATGAGGTTGAACTTGATCCTTTAGGTAGTGGAAAGACGGAGAGAGACTGGAGAGCCAACATTTATGGAGAGTTTAGCACTTGCCTGATACTTTATATTAATAAGCTTACTAATTTTCAACAGTGACCTTATGAGATGTATTATTAATCCATTTTATAAATGAGTTCAACAACTTACACAAGATTGCACAGCTAGTAAGTGGAGGGGTAAAGATTCTAACCTTGCTCCACCTTTGAGTCCAAAGCCTGTGAACTTTTGTACCACCTACATTGTTTTAGTTAGTATTTCTAGTAATTTTCATTCCCCACTTGCATTCCCTAACCTCCTGTAGGCGCTCACTTCTGGTGGCTAACGCATATCTTTTGGTTCTTGTGTTCTTGCAAGATGTGCGGCGTCTTATGTGCATGTGTTTTTTAAAAAGTTTATTATCCATTCATTCATTCATTTAAGTACACCCAGCATGGGGCTCAAACTCATGACCCCGAGATCAAGAGTCGCATGCTCTTCCTACTGAGTCAGTCAGGCACTCCTGCGCATGTAGTTTTATTTTATTACTTAAAAAAAAAATATTTTATTTATTTAGAGAAAAAGAGAGCATGGGGGAGGTGCAGAGGGAGCAGGAGAGAGAGAGTCTTAAGCAGACTGCACACTAAACACAGAGCTTGAGGTGGGGTTCGGTCTCATGATCCTGAGGTCAGAACCTGAGCCAAAATCAAGAGCCGGATGCTTCACTGACTGAGCGACCGAGGCACCCCTGTGCATGTGGTTTTAACTTATGCAAGTAATATAGTATTATTTATTTAAAATAATCAGCACTGTACTTTTTCGATCCATCCATGTACATGTTATGTGTATGTGTAATCGGTATTTTTTAATTGCATGATATTCCGTAGTGTGTGTCCCGTGCATGTTGTGTGTTCACTGAGTCGCATCGAGGAATGCCCACATTGCCTTCGACTCACCATCTCCATAGTAATGTTGCGTCCTGGTATATGTTGCTTTGTAGATGAAGGTGGAAATCTCTATTACGAGTACCTAGGATATACGAGAAGTGGGAATTCGTAAACCTGATTTGACTTAGTATTGCCAGATTCCTCCCTGCAATGCTGCTTTGGGCCTGAAACGTTGATCAGAACTTTCAACTGTTCCTCAGGGTCCAGAAGAGGGTCCTGTCCCCCTCCCAACAACCCCATGGGCAGCAGTACACAAGGGTCCCTGTATCTGTATTCCCATATTGCTGCCAACACATATCTTTTTCCATCTTTCTGGTCCATTGCTAGTCTGAGAGATGGACAGTTTGATAGACTGCCTTTCTCTGATTATTGTTAAGCCTCAGTGTCTCTTCACATGTTTTTTTAGCTTTTCTGGTTTGCTCTTCTGAGAACTGCCTCTTCATATGCTTGGCCCATTTTCCTACTTGGGTTACTCTCTTTTTCCTGTTAGTTTTCCAGAGGTCTTTGGCCATTCTCATTGCTTTAAGGCATTGCATATACTCTTCTTATGCCAATCTTGGCGTTTCACATTATTTCCTAAATGTATCCACTTCATCCAGGTTTTCTAAAGATTTTATTTTTTTACATCATCTCTATACCCAGCGTGGGGCTCGAACTCACAACCCGGAGATCAAGAGTTGCGTGATATACAAACTGAGGCAGCCAGGCTCCCCCACTTCATTTGGGTTTTCAAACTTATAAATGTAGCGTTCTCTTTTTTTAATTTTTATTTATTTATTTGACAGAGAGAAAGAGATCACAAGCAGGCAGAGAGGCAGGCAGAGGGAGAGGGGGAAGCAGGCTCCCCGCTGAGCAGAGAGCCCAATGTGGGGCTTGATCCCAGGACCCCAAGATCATGACCTGAGCCGAAGGCAGAGGCTTAACCCACTGAGCCACCCAGGTGCCCCTATAAATATAGAGTTCTTAATGATACTTTTATTTTTTTTAAACGGCCACTGCCTGTTACTTCTGATTTTTAATTTGGTATTTTATTTGCATCTTCTCTTTTTCTCTTGATTAGATTTGCTGGAGAATTATCTCATTGATTTGTCAAAGAATGAATGTTAAGTTTTCTGTGATAATTTTTGTTGCTCTAATTCATTGATTTCTGCCATTATTTTAATTTCTATCCTTTATTGGGGGGACAGGTGTTTTGTTGCACCTTGTACAACTTCTTGGGTTAATCCATGACCATGTTTTTTAACGTTCCTGTTTCCTGACAAATGTATCGAAAGTATAAATTTACTTGTAAACACTATTTTAGTTGTGTCCCAAATTTTGACATGTAGTTAAAAAAACTCGGTTTTGAAATGGTTATTGACTCATAAAAAGTTGCAAAAGTCGTAAAGCCATAAATACTTCCTTCCACTTCCCCTCAGGGATATCTTCTACAACTGCAGTATACAAGCATGAACTTGACATTGGCATAAAACTCTTAACTAGACTATAGACCTTAATTAGTTTTCACCAGGTTTTACATGCACTTGTGTGTGTGTGTGTGTGTGTGTGTGAGAGAGAGAGAGAGAGAGAGAGAGAGATGTACTATGTTCATTATTATTCACTTCTAAATACTTTTAAAGATCCTTTTCTGAACCAAGAGTTATTTAGTAATATTTCAATTAACTTCCCTACACACCCCCTTGTTGTTCTGATCTCATGGTCTCTGGCTGGAGAACAGCCTGTGTAACACTGATCCTTTGACGAAGTCAGCTCTGCTCAGCACCATGTCCAACGGGAGGACCTAAGCAGGAGTGTGAGAGTCACGAAGAGAAGCTAATGTGGTGGGTTCAGGGCAGGTTGGAGGGGACACTATGGAGACGGGAAGTCTTATGTCCCTGAAGGTCTCAGGGAGCCTACGTCACAAAACCTGACAATCAACTTTCTGCTCTAGAAACAGTGACCCAGAGGCATGTGAACAGAGAATTCAGAGACTGACGAGAACAGAGCTTGATACCTGGATTGATCTTGGTTCCAGATTGACCTCTAGCATCCAGGACCCCGACCCAGGACCATGGGACCCCAGCACTTCAGCCCTGTGCATCTGCTCTGCCTCCTAGGGGCCATCTCCACTGTGCCTCGTATGTCCTGTGGGGCTGGACGCTTCGGGACCCCAGAGGGTGGGAGGCTGGATTCACATAACTAGAGGAAGGAGGGCTGGGTATCTGGGTTCCTCAAGGGACAGGATCTGTGGAGGCCGAGTTCTTGGCTGGCAACTGGGGGGCTGAGAAGGCAATGTGAGGGGCCCACGACTGGAAGGGCATTCTCCCTTTAGGGGCCGCGGCTCTTTTATGCTACGAAGCAACATCCTCGCTCTTCAGAGCTGTTTCTCTTCATGACTGGAAGTGGCTTCTGATGAGGAGCATGGTGTGTAAGCTGAGTGAGGGCTGTGAGGAGACGCTGGTGTTCATCGAGACAGGCGAAGGAAAGTGACTTTGATACATTTCTTTTTTTGCTGGCTCTTCTGACCCCCAGCTCCATTCCCAGAACCAAGGACTCTGGACTCGAGCTCCAAACATTTACTCCATTATATCTTTGGGAATAATGTCAAGACACTGGCAGGAGAGGGCAGGACCTGGCTGGGTGTGGTGTGGGCTGGATAGGAGGGCAGAAAAGAGGTGATCCCAGGTGGATGGGGGACAATCTGGGAGAGAATAAAAGAAAGGGACAGGGGAGAGGAGCAGGGTGGTTCCTGTGGGGAGGGGTTGATGAGGAGAGACAGACGGAGACCCGAGATCCGGGGATCCGAGCCCTGTGCAGCTGCAGCAAGTGGACTCCACGGCAAAGTTGCTGATGGGGCAGAGCGAGCCGGAAGAGCAGGGTGCAGGGTGGGAGGGTAGGCTCTGGGTGTGGCCAACAGCACTGATCAGAGCTCTCTAATCTGCCCCTCAGGGACCAGAAGGGGAGTTGTGGGTTTTAAGGGCTGCAGCCCAGCCTCATCTTACCCCCAGCAAGTCTCCTACCTCGTTTCGCCACCTGGATTGTCCATTGCCTCCTATAGCCGAGTCTGCCGGACATATCTCTGCAATAATCTCACCAACTTGGATCCTTTTGTGAAACTTAAGGCCAAAGCTCCTAAGTCTACAGCATTTTCTTCTCATAGTTGTCCGACCTGTGTGGGCGAGCACTCTAAGGACTGCCTCCCAAATTTTGTCACCACCGATTCTTGCCCCTACGACGCCTCTCAGTGTTACAGTTCCACCTTAAAATTTCAGGCAGGTGAGAGAAGAGGAACTTGCTTTAGTGCCCTCCCATCTCTACAAGAGGCTGGTGGGATCCGAGAGGGGATTGGGGCTGCCTGGGCTAGGCACATGAATTCCAAGGTGGAAGGACTAAGGTGGCTCGTATCCAAGTTTTTGGTGGGAGAGCAGGTGTTCTGGGTTGGGAGGGGTGTCTGGAAGCAGGGGCAGGGCTCTTGTGTCTTGGAAGTGTCCCTGACTACTCTCTGTCTGCCTTACAGGCTTACTCAATACCACCTTCCTCCTCTTGGGCTGTGCTCGTGGACATCACAAACTTTTAGAAGATTATCACCATATTGGGAACATCAGAGTGACTGAGGTCCTCAACATCTTACAGAAGGCCCAGATTGCTGGCGCAGAGCCCTCCAGTCGGAGTCCTGCTTGGAGCATCCTTTCAGGTCTTCTGCTGGCCTTCAGGGACTGACAGTCTAGCTGGACTGGACAAACCCCTTTCCATAACCCAATAAAGTCATAGAGTTGCCTTCCTGTCTTGTCCTGTGGTCCATGAGGATTGTGGGGGTGTGGAAGGTGAGGTGCGAGGGGAGCCACACTTACCCAGGAAAGTGGAGGGGAGGGGCAGGCAGTGGGCAGTGTGCAAGGTGAAGTGAGCAGAGGGTAGGTGGGAAGGAGGGTCACTGGCAAAGTGACAGTTATGCCCAGCAGCCAGGAGGACCCCCAAAATTATTTTAAAGTTTATTTTTTTTAGTAATCTCTATACCCAGTGTGGGGTGTGAACTCATGATCCTGAGAACAAGAGTTGCATGTTCCTCCAACTGAGCTAGCCAGGCACCCCTCCCCCAAATATTTCATTTCCCCGTTTCCTGTGGTGACCTGAGCTCTAGCCCCTTCAGCCACTGACTCAAGAGATCCTGGCCGAATCTCTCCCCTTTTCTGGGCCTCAATTTCCTCCCCATTAAAATGAAAGGCCTGGGGCGCCTGGGTGGCTCAGTTAAGTGTCTGTCTTTGGCTCAGGTCATTATCCCGGGGTCCTGGGATAGAGCCCTGCATCGGGCTTCCCATGACTCTCCCTCTCTCTCTCTACTGCTCCCCCTACTTGTGCTCACTCTCTTTCTGTCAAATAAATAAATAAAATCTTAAAAAAAAAAAAAAAAAAGAAAGGCCTTATGAATTAGAACTGGGTATCATCAGGGTGGTTTTTATTTTTAATTTTTAAAAGATTTTTTTTTGTTAGGAGAGAGAGGAAGCAGGATGGGGGGAGGGGCAGATGGAGAGAGACAAGCAGACTCCCTGCTGAGAGGGGAGCCTAATGCAGGGCTCAATCCCAGGACCCTGAGATGATGATCCCAACCGAAATCAAGAGCCCACCGCTTAGCTAACTGAGCCACGCAGGTGCCCCCATTTATAATATTTTTTAAAGATTTATTTATTTATTTTAAAGATTTTATTTATTTGACAGAGACACAGCAAGAGAGGGAACACAAGCAGGGGGAGTGGGAGAGGGAGAAGCAGGCTTCCCACCGAGCAGGGAGCCTGATGCGGGGCTTGATCCCAGGACCCTGGGATCACGACCTAAGCCGAAGGCAGATGCTTAACGACTGAGCCACCCAGGCACCCCTATTTTTTTTATTTATTTGAGACTGAGAGAGAGTGCACAAGCAGGGGGAGTGGTGGGCAGAGGGAGAAGGAGAAGCAGGCTCCCTCTCAGCAGGGAGCCTGATGTGGGGCTCGATCCCAGGACCCTGGGATCATGATCTGAGCCACAATCAAGAGTCAGACGCTTAACCGATTGAGCCACCCAGGTGTCCCTCACTTGTAAATTTCTAATGTTCAATGACCTTTGCTTTCCTGGGACAAACCTAACTTAGTCATGGTGTACTGTTTTATTCTATATACTACTGGATTTTGTTTGAGAGTATCTTGTTTAGCATTTTTGCTTCTCTATGAGTATGATTGGCCTGGTATTTCACTCTTTCTGTACTTTTGTTGTTCCCATTTCAATTTAAAGGTTATACTAGCCTCGGAATAAGTTAGAGGGATATTCCCTCTCCATTCTATGGATGAATTTCTATGATATTGAGATGATCTGAGTTGAAAGTTCTATGGAACTCTGATAAAACTTCTGAATTGGAATTTTTTCTCTCTTTCCTTAAAATCTTTTCATATGGAAAATTTTAGAGATATACAAAGAGAGTTTGTATACACACATATACAAGTGGACTGTACTTCATTATACTAGTGAGAATGGTATCATGAACCCCCATGTACCCATCTCCAGCTCTAAAGTATCAACTCATGATGAACCTTGTATCCATATCCCTTCTACTCCTCCACCCACTGGGTTATATATTACAAATCATACAATATTGTTTGTAAACACTTTTGTGTATACTTCAAAAACATAAAGTCCCACCACCCCAATTAAGAAAATCAAACTTAGAGAAAACTTGCAAGACTATGAGAGGGAACTCCCATATACCTCTCATGCTTATTTATCAATGACACATTTGTATTCTATCTGTATAGAGCTAAATGTATGCATGTGTATGCACACAAATCATTTTCATTATATATATATATATATATATATATATATATATATATATATATATATATGATTTTTGAGAAGATTTTATTTATTTGTGAGAAAGAGAGCCCATGAGCTGGGGGTGGGGAGGCAAAAAAGCAGAGGGAGAAGTAGACTCCTTGCTGAGCAAAGAGCCTGATGCGGAACTCGATCCCAGGACCCTGGGATCATGACATGGGCTGAAAGCAGATGCTTAAATGACTGAGCCACCCACGCACCCTATATACAATTTTTTGATAAATCAGTTGAAAGTTATAGGTATCATACTACTTCACCCTAATTACTTCAGTCTGTATCTCATCAGAACAAGGATTTTCTCCTATATATCCACACTATGATTATCAAGCTCCCCCCATTTGATATTCACAAAACAATATGATCTAATATGCAGTCTCTATGAGCTTCCTGTTACTGCTGTAACAAATAACCACAAAGACGGTGGCTTTAAGCAACAGATAATTATTCTCTTATAGTTCTGGAGGTCAGAAGTCCAACATGGGTTTTACTGGGCTATAATAAAGATATTGGCAGGGCCGCATTCCTTTCTGGAGGTTCTGGGGGTGGATCAATTTTCTTGCCTTCTCCAGTTTCCGGAGTCAGCCCATACTCCTTGACTTGTGGTCTCTTGGTGCTCAGTGGGGAGTCTGCTTGAGGATTCCGCCCTCCCTCTCCCTCTGCCCCTCTCCCCAGTTGCAAGCATGCTCTCTCTCCCTCTCTCTCTAAAATAAATAAATAAATCTTAAAAAAAAAAAAAAGGAAGAATCTAACATTGATGCCACTGGATACCAGGGTAGGCAAAAAGTATTAACCGAAAAACATACCTGAAGAAATAATGGTCCAAGAAACTGAATGAACCCTGAACACGATAAGCATCACAGTAAGACACATGGCAAACTTCTGGAAACTAAAGACAAGAGAAAAAAAAACCTTGAAAAACAGCCAGAGAAACAACTCATTGCATATTAAGGAACACTGATTTAGGTGATGGTAGGTTTTGTACCTGACAGCATGGAAGCCAGAAGGAAGTGGCAGGTTTTTCAAGCTGACTACAAATCCCGTATCTGGCAAAATGATCTTCAGGAGGAAAGAGGAAGTAAGTAAACAGTTTGATGAAGGAAAAACATGAGAATTTGTTGCCAGCTGACCTACTATTAAAGAATAGCCAAGGGAAAAGATGTCTAATTCATTTTTCTCTTTTGCTTATGTTTGGTGTCATATCTAAAAGCTAACCAAATTTACTTTGTTTTGAGATAAACTCTACCCCCAACATGGGGCTAGAACTCATGGCCTCGAGATCAAGAGTCACAGGTCCACCCACCAAGCCAGACAGGTGCCCATAACCAAATTTAAAATACTCGAAAGCAGAGCCAGTTCTCTGAAAATAGTAATCAAACTAGAAATCGGCAATAGGAAGACAACAGAAAAATCTTTGAATAACTGTAAAGCAAGCTACCTATGTGTAAATAATCTATGGGTCAAAAAGGAAGTCTCAAAGGATATTTAAAAAATACACAGAATTATATTAAATACGCTAAAAACATCTCCACCATTTGTAGGATGCAACTTATGCTGTGCTGAGAGAGGAATTTGTAGCATGAAATGGTTATAAGAGAGGAAATATCTCAAATCAATAATCAGAGTTCCTACCACAAGAACTAATAAGAGCAAGAAAATAAGAGCAACGTTAATTCAACTAAAAGCAGAAGGAAAGAAATAGTAAAGATAAGAGCACCCAGGTGACCCTCATGTTGGCCACTGTGAGTGGACAGAATGGCCCTAAGCCCCTTGGAAGGGCAGGGCTGGGTCTGTAGCAACCAACCAAGTTGGTTCTGAGGGTGGGATGTGCATGGGAAAGAGGAAGATGGGGGTGACTGAGAGCCCTAGTCATTTCTCTTCCTCTGAGGGGTCCCAGGCAGATGTAGGAACTCTCAGATGTTGGATTCTACCCTGGGAGATCTTCAGGCCCTATTTGTCCCTTGGGTGGACCATGTGCTCTGCTGGGAAGGGCAAGCAGATGACAAAGGACTCTGGTATCAGGCACAGGGATCAGCAAGGAGCAGCTGGGAGAACCACCCAGGTTTCTGCTCAGCCCTGCTCCCTGGGGGGCTCAGCTGGGG
>JAPYYM010003983.1:0-10568 GCA_028534135.1 Potos flavus
TTTTTTTTTTCTTTCTTTTTTCTTTCTTTATTCGACAGAGAGAGATACAGCGAGAGAGGGAACATAAGCAGGGGGAGTGGGAGAGGGAGAAGCAGGCTTCCCGCCAAGCAGGGAGCCTGATGTGGGGCGCGATCCCAGGACCCCGGGATCATGACTCGAGCCGAAGGCAGATGCTTAACGACTGAGCCCCCCAGGCTCCCCATCGTTGTTTTTCCACTGTGGTTCCATTGCAGGAATCTATCAGTTCCAGAAGCGTTTCCATTTGGAGAGGGTTGGTTCAGAGTGAGTACCCCAAGCTGCTGCCTACGGGCCACAGGCAAGCTACAAGCAGGACACGGGACAGCCGTGGGGCCCTGCCCACGGACACCTCATGGAGAGACACAGGAGCCACGGGAGGGCACCGGTGACACCGACACCTCAAACATCACTGAAGCTTAATTTCTTTTCTTGTTTTTAGAAAAAGCTCGTTATGAGCAGACGTTCTTCCCAAACTTTCCACCGCTGTCTTATACCTCCTGCTTACGAGACTACTGCCAAAGCAACCGAGAGCAGAGGAACCCCTACTAGAATATACCAGAATGGGGCTCAGGAGCTATACCCAGACATCAGGCCGTTGTGTTAAAGAGGCCGTCTGAGGTCATGGTAATAAGTGGGCCACCCCAAGACCGAGTGGGTGCTAAGCTCAAGCCCTTGCTCGGTGGGTAGGCTCCATGGATCTCACACTATCTGGTGATTCAGAACCAATCAGCAGGCTGCTTAGACACAGGTTTCTGGCCTTATCCTTGAGGTCCTGATTTAACAACAGCCCTGGGGTGGGACCCAAGAATTTCTTGCAGAATCTAGGCACCGAGGACCATACTTTGAGAACTGTTGCCATGGACGTCTAAGACATGGGCAGAAAAAGGCACACCTATGAATCATACACAGAAGGACTAGCCAGAGACAGGAAGAACACCCAGGTCATGGAAGGCAGGATGCGATACTGTTGGGGTGCAAGGAGCAAGCATCACTCTCAATGGTACAGAGAACACAGGTAGGTCCAAAAGGTGTCCACTGGATTTGGACAGAAGGATGGGATGTGGCCACAAACCCAGCGGCCATGAGCTGACCATGAGTCCACGGGGGTCCAGGATCCTGCTTCCCTTTAAAAACATTAGACCCATCCTTCAGCTGGTAAATGGATAGACAGATGCTGTCTAGTCACACGGGTGAATATTATTCAGCCATAAAAAGGAACGAAGGACTGATCCATGCTACAGCATTCAAGGACCGACCTTGAAAACACGAGGCTCAGTGAAAGAAGCCCGAAAGCCACAAAGGACCACATATCACATGAGTCTGTTCATATGACACGACTAAAGTAGATAAACCCATAGAGACAGAAAGATTTGCAGTGGCCAGGGGCTGGCAGGGAGGAAGGAACCGGGAATGACAGCATAATAGGAGTGGGGTTTTGCTTTGGGATGATGGAAATGTTCTGGAACTAGAGAGAAGTGCTGTTGGCACAACGCTGTGGACATACTAAGTACTACTCATACTAAGTACTACTCATACTAAGTACTACTCAACCATTTGCTGTAAAATGGTTAATTTTATGTTATGTGAATTTCCCCTCAAGGAGTCAATCAACAATGATAAAATAACATGAGAGGCAGCAAATCTGAGCCCTTCTTCCCTCTTGGTAGGGTCTGGCTAGGACCCAGAAGTTTCTGACCAGTTCAGGTATGGTGTTTACGAGCCCGTGGCCACAGTCCCTGCCTCTCGCCGTGTTCCGTGACTGGCCTAGCTGTGACACACGTTCCCCTTGGGGGCCCCGGGGCTTGGCATCATCGGGGGACAGAGAGCATGTCTTATTCACAGCAACTAGTAGGGTGTATTCAGCAGCCTAGACATTGTTTATTACCATTTAACTCCTAGAACCTGGTCTGCCCCTAGATGTCATCACCTGACCCTCTGCTCATCACCCCTGCTGGACCAAATCGCTGGCCATTCCCTAAACACCCCCACCTGCTTGGACCACAGGGTTCCCTGCAAACCCCATTCACCCTTTCAGACCACAGCATCAGCATCTGCCAAGTGACCTCCCTCCCAGCACCCAGGTCCCTCGTAGTGCTCTGCTCCCTCTCTGGATGGACTCCCACCTTCCCTCCTGCCCCCCGGCTCTTGACAAGCTCCTGCAAGGAGAACCTACAGCCATTCACTTTTCAGTTTCTAGCGGGAGGCACATAGTTGTATCCAGTAACTGGAGCCACTGTGTCATGCTGTCGATACAGAAACTTTAAAACGATGTTTCCCCAATGTCTCTCTGTAGCTTTTCTTTTTCAATTTTAGGGGAGCTTTGTGACGTGCGCTGCTTGCACCATCAGAAGAACGAGGAGTTTCCCTCCGTCTTGCTGTATCACAATTTCCTATGTCTTTAGAAACCACCCATTTCAGACAACGCACACACCGAGATGCTCTGGGGATGGTGTGTCCTTAGCAGTTCCAAGGAGTTTAGGCACGCAGAGAAGAGAAACCAGGAAAAGGGTTGCTTCTTTCCTGTAAGTTGCATTCCTGGTATTTCTTGCCCCTGCACCAGTTGAAACTGTAGACTTATTTCTTGTTTTCTTGCCCCATCTGCTGGCAAGACCACAGAACACCAACATCTTAAATCCCTCCTAGAAAAGTGAAGGTTTGTATTGTATTTTTCCCAATCAGTGCCTTTTATTTTTAAAAATAGAAGCTATTCCCGCCCCCCCAAAAAACTAATTGGGTGTTTCCCCTTTTCACATAAATCCTTTCTTTGTGTATGACACCAAGATCACAGATCTTGCCATAAATTTCTCAAAATACTCTCAGCATAAAAATCACCTGGTGACTCTCAAAATTCTTTGCTCCCATTCCAAACCTCTTCAATCAGGACTACCCGGGAATGTGTTTTTCAGAAGTTTCTCCCTTCTGGGTTTTTACAATCAAGTGAGTGCGGTACACTCTGAAATCCAGCCTGTCCCCTTCGACCCACAGAGGAGACTGTAGACTTGGGGAGATGGCTTGGGAAAACTTCCGCCCCCCCAACCCCAAGCCCACTGAATATACTCTTAAGCATTAATAAAATATGTTTGCCACGGGTGCCTGGGTGGGTTAAGCCTCTGCCTTCGGCTCAGGTCATGATCCTAGGGTCCTGGGATCGAGCCCCCGCATCGGGCTCTCTGCTCAGCAGGGACCCTGCTTCCCCCTCTCTCTGCCTGCCTCTCTGCCTACTTGTGATCTCTCTCTCTGTCAAATAAATAAATAAAATCTTTAAAAAAAAGAATATTCTTTAAAAAAATAAAAAATAAAACATGTTTGCTGTATAAATGCAGCTTTAAGACAAGTCCCTCCAGATAACTATTGCCACTATCCCCCTATGCTCCATCCTTAATAAACTACTGAATTATTCCTGGACTTATCTAGCCACATAACGAGTCCTATTTCCCAGCCTGACAAATAACTGTCCTATTTTACGATGTTTACAGTAGTTTCAATTATGTTGGCTTTGCCCAACGATGAAACAAATTCCTACTGAAGGCATCTAATTCCGGGCCTCATATCCAGGTGGACCCCGGAGCAGCTGGGGCAGCATCACCAGCAATTTGTCAAGAAATGGGGATTATTAGCTGGCGGGCCAACTGAACCTGCCGAAACCCTGGGGAGGGGGCGGGGCCATCCGTACTTTAACCAGCCCCCCAGGTGATGATGCAGGTAAATATGGCTCACGTCTGCTGCCGTGCACATCCACGCGCGTGCACTCGGCACACCGTTTGTGCACACTTAAATGAGCAGGTGCACAGCCGCCCGGCATTCACGCTCTGGAATGCACTTAATTTTCTTAGGGCAAAATTTAAATCTCATTTCTCCACTTGAGGAGCTAAATAGCCTCTAATGTGAAGAGGCCACCCAAGGTTCAGTCCGCTGTTTTGCACCCGATCACGCTCTCACGGCGGACCCAGGCCGCGCCCCTGGCTCCACGCAGCTCCCCGAGCTGGGAACGAGGTAAGCACCTGCCTCGTCCATCCGGGGGGGTTACTCTCAGCGCACCGCACGAGGCCTGGGCGGGGCCTGGGGTGGGGCTCCTAGGGCCCCGCCCCCGAAAACGGCCATGCACGTGCCAGCCAATCAGGGCGCAGCGCGCGCACGTCCTCGCAGCGCCGCGCCGTTAGCCGGGTGTCACGTGCGGGCGAGTTCACCGCCAGGCGGTAGTGTCCTTCCGCCCAGGAAAGGAACACCGCGCCCCTTCCGCGGGGGTCCGCGCCCTGCGACGGCCCACGAGTGGGAGGGAGCCCCGGCTGACAGTGAGGTGACGGCGAGCGGCGGGGCTCCTCGGCCCGAGGAGCGCCAGCTCGCTGGGTTGGCCGTCGGGGCGCGAAGTCCCGGCGCGGAGGGATCCGGCGTGGGGCGACGGTTGGCGGTGCTCCGGCTGTTAGGGCGGCGGCGGCGGCGGCGCGGTGCTTGGGGTTTTCGGGGTCGCGGCAGCCGGGCCGGGTGCGTGCGTTTCCCTGTGGCTGCAGCTGTGGGCCCGGTGAGGCGGGACGCCCGGGAGGCGGGGATGCACAGGCTTGGGGGCGGCGTGGCATTGACGGCGCGTTGCAGGCCCTGAGGGAGGGAGCAGCCCTGGGGTGGGGGGCGCTCCGGGCTCAGAGGGGGGCGTACCTCGGCAGTGCGGGGCGGGGGGACCACTTCCAAGGTCAGGGGGTATTCCGGGACATTGCTGGAGGTTGGGGGGTTACTCTCTGCATCACGGGTCATTCCTGGGGGCTGCTCGGGTTTGGGGGGCACTGTCTGGGTCAGAGGGCATTCCTGGATAGTACAGGGGTTGGGGGGCATTACCTGGTTTGGGGAGCATTGTCTGGGTCGGGGTGGGTGGTCATTCCTAGACACCACCCGTTTTGGGGAGCACCGTCTGGGTTGGGCGGGGTGGTTATTCCTGGACAGTGGTTAGGGTCACGGGGATTCGTGGGCACTGCCTGGGCTGGGGGGGCACTGCGTGGGTCGCAGGGCATTCCCCAACACTGCCCCAGGCCAGGAGAGGGGCACCGTCCAGGTTGGGGGGTGGTTTGAGCCTGTTTGGTTGCTCTCTGACCTCTAGTCTGCAGGGGTGCCCGCTGGGTGGCACAGCAGTTTGAGCAGCTGTCGTTTCTAGCTGGGATGATGATAAGCACCATCTCCGACTCCTTCTTAAGGGAGACCATGTAACTTGTCACCCCTCCAGGGGTATCCCGAGACTGGAAGCATATAGCCGGGAACCACAGCTGTGCTGGGCAGCCCTCCACTCGAGGCCTGCATAACCCACCTGTGTGTGGTTACATGCGTGCCCTGGGTGATGCGAGAATCACCTGGAGGCCTGCTGAGATGAACTGTGGACTCGCTAGGTCGGGAGCAGGGACCCCCTCTAACTGGTGTTTCCAGCAAGTTCCAGGTGTTGCTAGAGAGAAATCACGTTTTGAGAACTGCACTGTAAAAATACTGGAGGTGGCAGTTCAGCTTATTACTGCTTTAGAAAACAACCTAAACTTACCATTACTGCGAGGCTGCCCAGTGCCGGGCTAGGTGCCAGGAGCAAACTAGGACTAGCAGCCTAGTGTGCAGGTGTACAGGAGGAGGAAGGGAGTCCCTGTGCAGTGTGGGCGCTGCTGTAGGGCAGGTGGGAGAAGGTAGGGCACGTTAGCAAAGGTTTGCCACAGTGCAAGGTGAGTCTCAACTTCAGTGGCCCCTGTGTGGAAGAAAAGTCTCATTCTGCACCCCATCAGTAAGAGGCCTGAGCGTGGATGCCAGCAGGTCCCGTGTGCAAGCTAGGTGTGCGTGGCTGTCATCCTAATGCAGGCAATATAAACGTACAGAAGTTTAAAATGGCATTAAAAATTAGTTTTATCCTGGCACCTCAGCAGATCATATTCTGTAACCTACTCTGGAAATTGCTGAGTTAGAGTCGGATTGTGAAGGCTTTTATGATTTGGTGAGTTCACGCATTTGCTTCCTAGAGAGGAAGGTCCTCATAGAACAAAGAATTTTAGAAGCTGTGAAAACAGAAAAGTTGAAAACCTGACTTAAAGAGGAGTGATCTTAAATGTCAATGATGTTGCAGACCGTCCCTCGGTATTTAGAACATTCGGTGGTGTCATGGCATTGAAGGTGGAATCGGAGCTCCCTCCTGTTGCCTGCAAGGCCCTGCACATTCTGATGCACCAGCTCCCCTTCCTTAGTACTCTGCAGCCCACACAGCATCTTTCAGCTCCACGGGCGAGCCTCACTCTCCACACTTCGCTCTTTCCTGGAAGCCTGGTATCATGTGCCTGCCGCTTCCTGATCCTCTTGCATCTCTGTTTAAGTGGTGGCTTCACAGGAGGCTGACTTCAGTATGTAAATTAGTTTCTGCTTGCTTTTCTGATAGAACATTCTGTTTTTTCCTTCATTAAACTTTTAAAAATTTGTAGTTACAATTTTATCTGCCTTTCCCACTAGGGCTAAGATGTGTTGAATGCTCACTGTGCGCCAAGCACTTTAAAAGCCCTTCATGTGTGTCCTCACTTGAACCGCACGCTGGACCTGTGCAGTAGGTTATTAAAACTGTTTCACAAACGAAGACACAAATCTCCGGTTATGTCCATTCAGTGAAGGAGTCGGGTTCGGGCAGACTAGCTCTGAGGTCTCCACCCTGCGTGACCTGATGATTCGGCTTTCTGCTCCGTGGTGGGAGTGAGGGGGTACATCCGCTTTTATGCGTGATGATAACTCTGCTCCCAGCCACGTACTTGGTGGTGTTGAGATGGAGACTGCTGTTGGGTCCGAAGGAGTATGAACAACAGAGGAGGCATTGGGAGAGCAAGGACACAGTCCTTTTTCTTTAGAGGCACAGCGGATGCTCGTGCCACTCGCCGAGAACGAAATTGTGGGACATAAGTGCTGTGTTGTAGAAGATAGTGGTTTTGGTGTGTTGAAGCTGCACATGGCGCTGTGGGAGGACCCAGGAGTGTCCAGTGGATACACGGAAGAGTTAGGGAAAGGGCCCAGTTTCATAGATACATACCCACATGTGAAAGAGCTGGTCACCGGCCTCCAGTGTCTCTCAGCAGTTTTCCCTAAGTCTGGTTGCAATAGCAGTTCAACGACAGGTGACAGTCTGTATTAAAGCAAGTCTTGCGCTGTAGCCCTGCCACCCAGGATGTCACCTAGCCCACCGTAAGCACTTCTGTTCGTTGAGGGCGGGGACATTGCCCTCAGGTCTGTAAGGAGAGGTTAGAAAAATAGGCGCTGATTCAGGAACTTGATGTGGAATTTTCAGTACGTCTAAAGGAAACATTGCAGAAACGTCCAGTGTAATTGTGTATGTTGAGTGTCGTCTTTACGATTGTTTCTCCTCAAGGACAAAAAAATGACTGGGCGAGCCAGAGCGAGAGCCAGAGGCCGGGCCCGTGGGCAGGAGACCGTGCAGCACGTGGGGGCCGCTGCGGTGAGTGCTTGACCTTTCACCTACAAAACGTGTCCTCGAAAAACAAAAACCTGCTACAGCTTTATTGGCTTAGGCTGTTGAAGATAAGTTTAAAACTGTCCCATGAAGGACGCAGGAGCTGAACAAGAATGATCCTGTTCTATTTCCTGAGCATCCAAAGAGCTGGTCCTTTAGTTAGTGACTTTTTTAAAAAATTTTATTTACATTCAACTCTTATACGGTGTAGTATTAGTTTCAGAGGTAGAGTTCAGTGATGCCTCAGTTGTGTATCACACCCAGTGCTCACTACATCACGTGCCCTCCTTGATGTCCATCCCCCAGTTAGTGATCCTTCTTGAAGAAACTTCTTCATAGGAATACTTAGTTACTAACATCGGTCAGTTTTGTTTGAATGTCTCAGGCTTGTTGAAGACTGTTTCCTCTGACCTGTGACCCTTTGATATGAAAAGAATGCTGTTTGTTTGCATATCGCCGCAGAGTCAGCAGCCTGGCTGCGCCCAGCCCAGGCCTCAGCAGCCAGCAGCCGAAGGGGAATTAGTTGGCCGTGGACGACAGAGAGGAGCAGTAGGAGCAACAGCCAAGCCCCAAGGTGAAGGGCGAGTAGAAAGACGTCGTGTGCGTGTGTGTAGTAGCAGAGGCGAAGCGGTATTCGGGGTCCAGAGTCGTTATAAAAAGGGGCCGTCTGGGGGGCTCAGCGGGTTAAAGCCTCTGCCTTCGGCTCAGGTCATGATCTCAGGGTCCTGGGATCGAGCCCCGCAGCGGGCTCTCTGCTCAGCGGGGAGCCTGCTTCCCCCTCTCTCTGCCTGCCTCTCTGCCTACTTGTGATCTCTCTCTCTCTGTCAAATAAATAAAATCTTTAAAAAAAAGGGGGGGGGGCCCTGCAGTCCTTCAGGAGGAACAGGCCCTCTCTCAGCTGCGCAGCCTGGACTTAGGAAAGTGCCACAGGATTCCTTTCTCCTTGGAGGTGAAAAAGCCTATCCTTGCCAGGCTCCGTGTTCGCTTTTGCGGAGCGATTCGGTTCTAAACTAATCATCCGTGTGCTTATTCATTAGTCATTTGAGAACATTGTTTTGGCATATTTAGTGATTTCACCACAAGCTGGACTGCCTTTAACATTTGTAACTTTGGTTTCCTGGGTGGTGTTCTGGCTGGCCACGTTTCTTAGGTGCAAAAACCCGGGCCAAAGTTATGACCGCTGGTGCAGTCAGAACACCAGTTATGATTCCAAAAATTGTGTTTTTCAGTACTTTGTTACAAATGTGAATTATTTGGATGCTTGATGTAAGATTTTTTTTACAGTTACATTTGGTTTTGATACAGGAAACACCCCTATGCACACGGGGAATTAATGTAAGGACATGGCTTTCCGGCTAGGGTGGGCATGGGAAGCGTGCTGTCGGGGAAGCCAGCGTGGAGGCAGCCGGATAGCGAGAAGACAGAGCCGCTTTACTCCTTGCGCTACGTTCCCACCTCCTCCGGATGTTTCATCACAGCCAGTGGTGTCAGCGAACAGTAGAGGATGAACGAGTCTAAGATTTTAGGGCGGTGTAAGCTGTGCTGTGTGAATTACTGGGCAACCTGGAAACTTCCTGAAACACGGAGCGTTCTTGGGAAACCCACGATGTTTAACAAGCCGGGGGGAGAGTGGACAAGGGAAATGAAGGGGCAGTACCTTGAAACGTGCAAAGGCTGTTGAAAACATTAAGTCTTTGTAAAGACAGTTAAATGAACGCTTTTTACCTCTTTGTTCTGCACCATTTTATTTGTTGCCATCTTACAAATGCTGACAGTTGGAAAACTGATGCTACTCCCTGTGGGCTTGTAGAGTTGTACCAGCTTTTGGATGGCATCTTGTCACGTGTAGCAGCTGTGATGGTACCATTCACTAGCAGGTCCCCTCGTGGGAGCGCAGCCGTCTGACTGCGGGAGGGTGCGGACTGTCCTGCCTGGTACCCCACGCCGCGAAAGCCTGACCAGAGTCAGCACCGCTCTATCAGTCGAGCACCCCGCACCACTGCCCTACATCATACGGAACCAAGCGGTCAAACAGCGCGCTCTCTGTATCTTCAATGAATATGCCGTCATATAAATCTTTGTATAGACAAGTTTGAGAAAGACATCAGTTAATAGTGCTGCATTTGAAGAGTCAATTAGAGGACTAGAATGTCTTTCATTTATGTATCCAATTCTGTTAACTTTTTTGATACAAGATATGTTATTTTTCAAGCTGTCTGATGAGCATTCATTCGTGGGCATTCATCTCTAAATTTACAGGATTTTACCCAGTTTCTCCTTTAATCTTGATATCTGAGTTTCTGTGAAACTCTATTTCCCATCTCTAAAAAGCTAGTATCTAACTTTACATGAAAGGTCACTGTGAAGATTAAGTAATACTTGGAATAACAAATGCAAGGCCCTATTTCATAACTTTTCACTGCTGTTGTAAGGATTATATCAGAAGTATTTGTCATAAACGTTCAAGTATCTACTAAGTTTTAGAAATTGACAAGTTTAACAGATTTATTGTAAATGAGACCTTGCTTAAGACCGTGATTTTCATTCAGTAAATGGGGCGTGGATATGTGCCGGGCTCTTACACAGCAGTAGCAACATCAGACTTGTGTTTTTAATCAGTGCAGCAGCTACATGGAAAGGGAAATTCTAGGCACACCTCGGAGTTACTGCAGGTCCGGTTCCAGACCACTGCAATCAAGCAAATATCATAAAGCAAGTCAAATAAATTGTTTGGTTTCCCAGGGTATATAAAAGTTGACACCATACCATAGTCTGTTAAGCGTGCAGTAACATTACGTCTAACCAACGTACATACTGCTAAGAAATGGTAACCAATGGTAACCATTTTTTGAGTTTTTAGCAAGTTGTAATTACTGATCACAGATCACCATAACAAATACAATAATGAAAAAGTTTGAAATGGTGTGAGAATTACCAAAATGTGACACAGAAATGAAATGAGCAAATGTTGGAAAAATGGCACCAGTAGACTTACCACAGGGTTGCCACAAACCTTCAGTTGTAAAAACTGCAGTATCTGCAAAGCACAGTAAAGTGAGGTGTCCTTGTAATTAGCAAGCTTTTCAAT
>JAPYYM010003984.1:0-10568 GCA_028534135.1 Potos flavus
AAAATGTTGCATGCTCATGGATTGGAAGAACAAAGATTGTGAAAATGTCTATGCTACCTAAAGTAATCTACACATTTAATGCAATCCCCATCAAAATACCATCAATTTATTTCAAAGAAATCGAACAAATAATCCTAAAATTTATATGGAACCAGAAAAGACTGCGAATAGCCAGAGGAATGTTGAAAGAGAAAGCCAAAGTTGGTGGCATCCCAATTCCAGACTTCAAGCTCTATTACAAAGCTGTAATCATTAAGACAGTGTGGTACTGGCACAAAAACAGACACATAGATCAATGGAACAGAATAAGAGCCCAGAAATGGACCCCCAACTCTATGGTCAACTAATCTTCGACAAAGCAGGAAAGAATATTCAGTGGAAATAAGATAGTCTCTTCAACAAATAGTGTTGGGAAAATTGGACAGCCACATGCAGAAGAATGAAACTGGACCATTTCCTTACACCACACACAAAAATAGACTCAAAATGGATGAAAGACCTTAATGTGGGACAGGAATCCATCAAAATCCTTGAGGAGAACACAGGCAGCAACCTTCTTTGACCTCAGCCGCAGCGACTTCTTCATAGAAACATCGCCAAAGGCAAGGGAAGCAAGGGCAAAAATGAACTATTGGGACTTCATTAAGATCAAAAGCTTTTGCACAGCAAAGGAAACAGTCAACAGAACCAAAAGACAACTGACAGAGTGGGAGAAGATATTCGCAAATGACATATCAGATAAAGGGCTAGTATCCAAAATCTATAAAGAACTTATCAAACTCATCACCCAAAGAACAAATAATCCAATCAAGAAATGGGCAGAAGACACAAACAGACATTTCTGCAAAGAAGACACCCAAATGGCCAAAAGACACATGAAAAAGTGCTCAACATCACTTGAAATCAGGGAAATACAAATCAAACCAAAGTGAGATACCACCTCACACCAATCAGAATGGCTAAAATTAACCAGTCGGGAAACGACAGATATTGGTGAGGATGCAGAGAAAGGTGAACCCTCTTATACTGTTGGTGGGAATGCAAGCTGGTGCAGCCGCACTGAAAAACAGCATGGAGGTTCCTCGAAAAGTTGAAAATAGAGCTACCCTATGACCCAGCAATTGCACTACTGGATATTTACCCTAAAGATATAAGTGTAGTGATCCTAAGGGGCCACGTGCACCTAAATGTTTATAGCAGCAAAGTCCACAATAGCCAAACTATGGAAAGAGCCTAGATATCCATCAACAGATGAATGGATAAAGAAGATATGGTATATATATACAATGGAATACTATGCACCATCAAAAGAAATAAAATCTTGCCATTTGCAATGACGTGGATGGAACTAGAGGTTATTATGCTGAGCGAAATAAGTTAATCAGAGAAAGACAATTATCATATGATCTCACTGAGAAACAAGACAGGGGAAGGGAGGGAAAAATGAAACAAGACAAAACCAGAGAGGGAGACAAACCATAAGCGACTCTTAATCTCAGGAAACAAACTGAGGGTTGGTCGAGGGGACGGGGGTGTGAAGGATCGGGTGGCTGGCTGAGGGACGGTGGGGAGGGTATTTGCTATGGTGAGGAAAAAAAAAAGTCAATTGTTGCAGAAGATGGGGCTTGGGGGGAAAAAAAAGAAAAGAAAGAATGTTTTAGTCAGACTGATGGGGAATCCTAGAGCCAAAGCTGCCTATCGTAGAAATCCTGTGTTGCACAGGAAAGGGCCTACCTTAGGATTTCTCTGTCAGTCTCTGGCAGAGAGCAACCTGGGGAAGTGGGGCATTAGCCCGAACACAGTAGTGGATTCAGAGCACGGAAGCTGGAGTCCTCCATTGCTTCTGTCCCTCTCAAAAGATCTGAGTGGTGCACAAGGAGTGAAAATATCTAGCTGAGTGGCAGAGACCAAGATGGAGGCCAGGACCACTGGGTGTTGGGTTCCTGGTGTTGGCAGCACTGCCCAGTGTAGGGGGATCTGAAGTGAGTCAGATCCCCCTACACTTCAGAGAATCTGAGGTGGCAGCTAAGATCCGTGTTTGACACAGGAGTCAAGGCAATTCTACCAGGAAGGCTGCCTTCAAAATCATACCAGTCTTTCATCCTATGTTAGGGGCTCCTAGTCTTTGCTCTGTGATTCCTTTATCAAAGCATGATTATACTGTATTGTAACTGCATATTTGTTAGTAATCTTTCCTGATAGTGTAAGCTCTAAGGAGGTAGGGGTCATATCTGTCTTGTTCATGGTCCTCAGAAGGAACACAACAAAGAGAGCTGAACAGATGAGACAAAGAACCCCTGCTGTCTGCCATTAATACTTTCAAGGCTATGAAATGAATTGTGGATGCCTTTATCCCTAAGATTCTCTATCTTTAAAATAAGTCTCAATTTAAAACATACATACACACATACATAAAACCTCTTTCAGTGGCTGTGAAGGATAACCTTATAAAAAGATGTGGAATGGAACGTTTCTTTTATTTTTAGAATTTTCCTAAACCCTAAAGATGAGACCAGTGGTTAATAAATCCATTCACATTCTAAAGATTGCTGAAGAAGCTTCCAGCCACCCCTTTCCAGGACTTGCCTGGAAGAGATGCAAAACAGGCCCTTGCATCCCCCCTTCAACCCCTCCCACCACACACGCACACTTCCCCTCCCCTAGCTGTGTTTCGTAAACAAATGAGAGTTCATTTAGAAAGAGAATGTTTGGGGAGAGGAGAGTGCTATGGCTTTTCTCCTCTCTCCCGATGGAGCATGAAGTTACTGCATGCTTCATGCTCCCTCAGGAAGATGATGGGGTAATGAAGGAAAGTGTTCTTTGCTGCCAAATGGAGTTGGGGTGGGGTAGTTCTAGAGAGGAACAAGGTAGAGATCTACATGCCTGCAATAGAAGACTGTAGTCACCAGGCAGCTTAATCTGGGGCCACCAGGAGCAGGCAAAGCTTTTAGGAAGAAGGATTTATGTCCCTTGAGTTTGGGGCTATAATTGTACATGTAGTGTGCGCTTCCTGCCTGCAGAATTCTGAAGATGGAAGGCTGTAATTCTACCCTACCATGCACCCCCACCCCAGACTATTTAGGTTGGTTTCTCCAAGCTCTGTATAATTCCGACATTCAGGGATTGGAATGCAGTTTACATTTTTATGCCACCTTTGGCTCCGATTTCCTACATCTCTGAGTTAGTTCCACTTATGGATCGTCTTCCCTCATGCACCCTAGACATGGAGCAGCCTTCTTTTGATTTCCCCTTGATGTCTGTCTCTCACAGGAGGCATCTGCGTGTGGAGCAGAGGAAAATGCTTTATGTCGCCCTGTTGCTTCTCATCCTTTTCCCCTCAGGACTCTTCTTATTTCTCCTTTCCATCGGGGTCCATAAGAAATTCATTTCCCTTTACTTTTTCCTGTAAAGCAACTTAGACCACTGCATCCTACTTGCTCAGGACTTCCATTTACCTATGCTCAACATGCTCTGTAAGCAATGGACCATTTTCTCCAGAGCTTCACCCTGAGGAGCACCAAACTCTGCTACCGGTCTCTGAGATGATATAGCTGAAGTAAGAGATCTGATTCAGAAGTGACTGAAAAGTAATTGATAAGCAACCACTGTCCACCCCCTTCCCTCATTCCCTAGAGAGTTAGTAAGAGGGCATGGTGCCCTCCATCATGCCTGGGGTGGGTCTCAAGGCAATTTCGAGGGTGGAAGAGAACAATGTGTTTCTCTGCTAGATTAACTATGACTCCACCCACTTTTGAAAGCAGGTGCTGTGAAAGTCAATTCTGGTTTTAAAGAACACATTTTTGTCCTCTTCGTTTCATATTTATCACATGAACTGCGCCAGAATACATTTAATAAAGAAGTCTGTGCTAATCATTAATTATGATACAATATACCAGTTGTATTGTAGTCTAATGAAACTCACACTTGTGGATTTCAAAAAGCTTCCCCAGATTTAATTAATCTTCAGCTTTGCTAATGAAAAGCATGGCTTCTACCCGGAGTGAGTTTGGGTTTCTAATCTGTTCCTTAAGGTCACCTCATTTTTCTTGAAAATGTACATTTATAGTTTAACACTGCAGATCTTTCACATTCCCTATTAAGCAATTATTTTGATTACTTCATTATCTTTCTTTTTTTTTTTTCCTAGACTATTTAGGTTGGTTTCTGCCTACCGCTAGCCAAGTGTAATTCCGACATTCTCTCTCACTCCCTTTATTAGCTTGATTTGCATTAGCAAGGGATTCATTTTCATTCTGAAGACTGAAAACAATTTCATTATCTGATAAAAATTATCTCCTCATATGCTGTAAGAAGCAATTCTCCTCATTTATAGTCTCATTAGGCATTTCATATACCTAATACATCTTCTCAATTCTTTCTCTTTCCGGAAGTAATCATTCTTGTGGCTCAACTAACAATATCTTGGGCTTGGAATTCTCATTTTTGCCTTCCTTCCGTCTTTTGTTCTTTCTTTTCCTGATGTAGTAACTGCATCATCTCTGTGAACACTGGCTATTTCCTTCTCTTCCTACACATTTTTTTCAGGTTTCATTCCAACACCTACACTGCTGTATCATGAGTTGTAAGTTTACATTTCTGTTGTCCTTAGTGGACTATGAACATCTGAAGGGTGGCCCACAGCTTCCAGATATTTATATTTTCAGAGCCTGGAACTGTGTCCAGTGCTTAGCAATAATCAAAAGATGTGTACTGAATAGATGAAGGACTAAAGACACATACACAATCATTTTTATTTTAAAAATTAGTACTTTTCAAAACACAGGAGAAAGTGGAGAGGCCAGAGCAACTCGATAAGGAAATGAATCATTTGGACAAACTGAGGCAAGGTGGAGATATATACAGATCTGCAAGTAATAGGAAAGAAGTGCTTTAACTGCCCCATTGGGATCTAAAACACCCTTGAGGCTGTAAGAGTCCACTTGAGCAAGAGCAAAAATCCAAAACAATATCAGGAGAATATGGATACATCACGATGATCACATGGGGCAAGTTCCAAGTCAGACCTAGTGCCTTCTATGCAAATAAGATACTGAATCATGACTATTTCTTCTCACCAAATCTCCAAAAGTTGACAGATATTGCTGAAACATTCCTCTGTCTTCCTCTGTCTGATGTCACATTCTTGATTTATTTCTCAGTTTTATTCATCCCTCAAGGAGGAAAAAAGTAATCAGAATACTTCCTTTTCACCATAAGCATATCAGAAATATAAGGAATGCTGAAGAATCATCCTGTGGCATTGGGGTCAATTCCATGGAAATGCCAAGGCGGCTCGGCCTGCCGTGGAGCTCAGTTTATTTTTATGGAAGCAGAGTTCCCTAGCAGGTTTAGATTACATTAAATTTAAAATGCTAGCTATTAAACCTTTAAATGGAGAGGTCAAGCAGACAGGTGGCTATAGGACTTTGGAGGTAGGACAGCGATCTAGGTTGGAGATGAAAATTTGGAAGATTTTAATACGTAAATGGTACAGAGATGATCATCTTGAGTGAGAGTAATGGAGAAGAGAAAAGGGAGCACATGTAATGAAGGAGAGTTTTTTGCTTAAAACTGGTCAATCTTTTAAGGGTTAGCAAACTATGATCTGTAGGTGAAAGGCCCTCTGCCTATCTTTGTTCGGTCTTTGAGCTAAGAATTGTTTCACATTTTTACATGGTTAGGAAAAAATAATCCAAAGGAGAAGAGTATTTCATAATGCATGAAAATTATGTGAAATTCAAATCGATAATTAAAGTTCTATTGGAACATAGCCATGAACATTTGTTCACATATTGTCTATGATTGCTTTTGCACTACAATAGCAGAGTTGACTGGTTGCAACAGAGACACACAGACTAAAATATTTACTTTCTTGCTCTTTACAGTCCAAGTTTGCTGGCTTACAGTGTCATGTGAGAACAGGAGTCCCCGAACCGCTTTGCCATTGTTGCCACTAGGAGGGAAACCAGTCTGCATATGAAAGGTGGCAGGGAGGAGGGTTGCTAAGATACTTGCCTAGAAATGGAACTAGAGCCCAGAAGTGACTGTGACACTCCCAGACTGAATCAAACCTGAAGCTTACTTCACCATTGCCCTTTTCAATTAATGAGTGAATAAACACCCCTTATTGTCTGATCTAGTTGGATAGATTTTCTATTATCCACTACCAAAAAACTTTTAACTAATATAGTTATGAGATCCAGATGTAAATCATAGTCCTCTTTGCCCTTAATATATGCCAACTTGATTCAAATCTCCCATTTCATAGCCTGTACCAGTCCAAGGTCGTCCTCATGATTTCTACAAATTCCTGAAGACTTATGGTCTTGGTTGCTAAAACAGAATACCATAGACTGGGTGGCTTAAACAACAAGTATTTATTTCTCACAGTTCTGGAGGTGGGGGAAGTCCAAAATCAATGTGCCAGCCAATTCAGTGACTGGTGAGAGCTCTCTTCCTGACTTAAAGATGGCTGCCTTCTTACTGTATCCTTACGCAGCAGAGAGAGAGTTAGCTCTCTGGTGTCTTCTTATAAGGGCAATAATCCATCATGAGGGCTCTATCCTCAAGACCTCATCTAAGCCTAATTACATCCCAAAGACCTCATTTCTAAGTACCATCAAATTGGGGGTTAGGATTTTAACATATGATTTGGGGGAGGACACAAACCTTCAGGCCATAACACTCATGGTCTTTGCTCCATGAAGTCCATGTCCATGACATATGCCATCTATTTTTCACCCATTCGACCTCATCGCAAGTTTCCCAAACCTACACACATGCTCTGAACCTATCATCCTGTGAGTTTACCAGTTTTACTTAGGGCTTGAGGGATCACTAAAAGGAGTCACTTTAACTACTATACAACCTCCTATCATCTCCTAGCTACCCATTCTGTTCTCCTTTCTTTACTCTCTTATTCCACCATTTCCAAAAAAATTAATTCCTCTTTTTGTAGGATGAGCAACCATCCCAGCTTGCCTAGGACTGTCTTAATTTGGGGACCATGCTGTTTTTTGCATACCCCCGTGTCCTATAAGGCATCTTAGTCCTGGGTGAAGTGGGAAGATTGGTGACTCTATTTCCTTGTCTCAAGTAAAGTCTTTTTATCTGCTTCTCTGAAGCATCAAAACCAGCCCACATCTGTGGCTCACAGACATCACCTGCTCCAAAAGACCGAAATATCTTCCTAATCAAGGCAAGTCTCTTTAAAGGGAAAAACTGTATAGGATGTTATGAAAATAAACATTTCTTATCATTAGAAATGAAATTAGGGTTGCTACATCATCTTAATGAATTGATGCTTTTATCATTATGAAATGTTTCATTTTACCTTTCACAGCAATCCCTATCTTGAAATCTATCTTGATATTAATATAATCACACAGGATCTCTTATGTTCACTGTTCATATGGTATCCATTTCTCCATTCTTTTATTTTCAACCTGTCAGTATTTTTATTTAAAAGGCACACACAGGGAGGAAGCAAGATGGCAGAGAAGTAGGAAACTGAAATACCCTCAGGTCCCATACCCTCAGGTTCAGCTACATAGTTATCAAACCATTCTGAACACCTACAAACTCAACAGGAGTTAGAGGAGAAAAAGAGCAGCAATTCTAGGAACAGAAAATTGACCACTTTCCAGAAGGTAGGACTTTCGGAGAAGTGAATCTGAAGTGACAGGAAGATAGACCGTGGGGGGAGGGGCTGGCTCCCAGCAAGCAGTAGAGCAGCGGAGCACAAAATCAGGACTTTTAGAAGTCTGCTCCACTGAGAGACGTCGCTCCAGAGGCTAAGCGGGGGGTGGAGCCCTCGTGGGGACAGTGTAGTCTCAGGACTCTCAGGGTCACAAAAGACCAGGGGTCCTGAGTGAGGCAAAGCTCCCAGGTATCAGAGTGGGGAAGCTGCTACAGAGACGGAGCCGAGAAGCAGGCTCCCAGCTCGGGCTTACCTTACACCGTGATGGGAGGCACAGTCGGGCCACTGTTCTCTGGCAAATCCAGAGAGACCCCTTCCTTCCTCCTTTGGGAGGAGCAGTGTGGGAGCGCGCTGCAGGAATTTGCTGGGTTTGGAGACTCCAAGCGGGGCCATGCACCAGAGATCTAAATACTCAGTCACAGGCTGGTTGAGCACAGAGTGAGGCCGGAGACCAGGGAGACGGGAGGGATTGACTGCTTTTCTCTGAGGGCGCATTGAGGAGTGGGGACCTGAGCTCTCAGCTCCTACGGGCCGGAGATTGGAGGCCGCCATCTTTATTCCCTTCCTCTAAAGCTGTACAGAAAGCGTTCTGGGAACAAAAGCTACCAGAGCGAACCTGAGCAGATGACTTAGCCTGGCCCCTGGCAAGGGCGGTGCAATTCCACCTCAGGCAAAGATATTTGAGAATCACTGCAACAGGCCTCTCCCCCAGAAGATCAGCAAGAACGTCCAGCCAAGACCAGGTTCGCGATCAATGAGAACTGCGGAAATCCAGAGTTAGGGGAAAGCAACACATAGAACTCATGGATTTTTTCACATGATCCTTTAGTCTTTCAAAGTCAAATTATTTAAATTTTATTTTTTTCTTATCTATTTTTTTAACTTGTCCTCTTTCCTATTTTAAAGTTTTTAAACAATTTTATCTTATCGATACCTTTTAAAAAATCTTTTTAAATTTTCATTGTTATAGTCATATTTTATCCCTTCATTGTATTTAACCTTATTTTTTGTATACATATAGGATTTTTTTTCTTTAAAATTATGGGATACAATTTCTTCTAATAGATCAAAATATACCCTAAATCTAACGAATGGTTTTGTTCTAGTCTCCAGCCTGATTACATTCTCTCCTCTTTTTTATTTTCTTTTTCCAACCAACTTCCTATCTTTTTTTAAAATTTTTTAAATTAACATATAATGTATTATTTGCCCCAGGGTACATGTCTATGAATCATCAGGCTTACACATTTCACAGCACTTATGATAGCACATACGCTCCCCAATGTCCATAACCCAGCCACCCTATCCCTACCCCCCCTTCCCCCAGCCACCCTCAGTTTGTTTCAAGAGTTTAGGAGTCTCTTATGGTTTGTCTAAACAACTTCGTATCTTATAAATTCCTTTTTTAGAATCTTTTTTAATATTCATCTTTACAGTCATATTCCATCCCTTCATTGTGTTTACCCTTATTTTTGTGTATATATACAAGATTTTCTTTCATTAAAATTTTGGGAGATAGTCTCTTCTAAGAGACCAGAATACACCCAAAATCAAGTGGGTGGCTCTGTTCTACTCACCAGTCTAACATACATATTTTTATTTTTTTATTTTTATTTTTAAATTTTTTCCCCCTTTTGTCCACCCCCAGTTTTGGGTCCCTTCTGATTTGGTTAGGGTATATTTTTGGGGGGTCTTTGCCACCTTTTAGTATTTTGTTCTCTCATTCATCTATTCTTCTCTAGACAAAATGACCAGGTAGAAAAGTATATAAATATATAAGTATATGATATTTAAAGGGTCTGTCCAACAAGAAGATCTAACAATTTTAAATATCTATGCCCCTAATATGGGGGCAGCCAACTATATAAACCGATTAATAACAAAATCAAAGAAACACATTGTAATAATACAATAATAGTAGGGAACTTTAACACCCCCCTCACTGAAATGGACAGATCATCTAAGCAAAAAATCAACAAAGAAATAAAGGCTTTAAATGACACACTGGACCAGATGGACATCACTGATATATTCAGAACATTCATCCCAAAGCAACGGAATACACGTTCTTCTCTAGTGCACATGGAACATTCTCCAGAAGAGATCGCATCCTGGGTCACAAATCAGGTCTCAATCGGTACCAAAAGATTGGGATCATTCCCTGCATATTTTCAGACCACAATGCCATGAAACTAGAACTCTATCACAAGAGGAAAGTTGGAAAGAACTCAAATACATGGAGGCTAAGAGCACCCTACTAAAGAATGAATGGGTCAATCAGGAAATTAAAGAAGAATTTTTAAAAAATCATGGAAAAAAAGGAAAATGAAAACACAACTGTTCAAAATCTGTGGGATACAGCAAAGGGAGTCCTAAGAGGAAAGTACATAGTAATACAAGCCTTTTTCAAGAAACAAGAAAGGTCTCAAGTATACAACCTGACCCTACACCTAAAAGAGCTACAGAAAGAACAGCAAAGAAAGCTTAAGCCCAGCAGGAGAAGAGAAATAATAAAGATCAGAGCAGAAATCAATGAAATAGAAACCAAAAGAACAGTAGAACAGATCAACAAAACTAGGAGCTGGTTCTTTGAAAGAATTAATAAGATTGTTAAACCCCTGGCCAGACTTATCCAAAAGAAAAGAGAAAGGACCCAAATTAATAAAATCATGAATGAAAGAGGAGAGATCACAACCAACACTGAAGAAATACAAACAATTATAAGAACATATTATGAGCAACTATATGCCAGCAAATTTGACAATCTGGAAGAAATGAATGAATTCCTAGAGACATATAAACTACCAAAACTGAACCAGGAAGAAATAGAAAACGTGAACAGACCCATAACCAGTAAGGAGATTGAAGC
>JAPYYM010003985.1:0-10565 GCA_028534135.1 Potos flavus
GGGGGGGCTATGGGCTGGTCACGTGGGCCACACACAGAAGGTGGCCTGAGGGAGCTAAGGAAGGTCAGGGCAGATCTGGGGAAGAGCGCCAGGCAGAGGTACCAGCCTGTGCAAAGGTCCGGAGGTGGGCCCATGCCTGGAGAGCTGGAGGGCTGGGAGTGGAGGGAATTATAAGACTGGGAGCCTTGCTGCGAGCGAGCGGGAGACACCACACAGTTGGGAGCAAAGGAACAGAACATGTTCTCGTAGGGTCCCTCTGGCCGCGGTGAGTGAGGGCAAGGGTGGAGGCAGAAAAGCCAGGGAGGAGAACCCTGAAGTTGGGGGTGGGGGGAGGCCAGGGCCAGAATAAGCTGAGACAGCAAGTCAAGCCTCATCCCTGCAGCCGGAGCAGGACAGCGGCTGGCTCAAGGTGCCTGGGTATCGAGGTCAGCCTCCCAGCTCCTATCCCCACCCCACCCCCGACCCCTCCCACTGGAGACTGTCGCCCTGGCCTGGAAGCAGAGCTGTGGATTCGGGAAGCAGAGCTCCGAGCACTGGCTCACGCCCTCAGAGCAGACCCCTGCAGAACCTCCCCGCCTCTACACCCCCCACCCCACACGCACCCCTGTATTTTCATCAGGGGCCCCTTGTCACCCTGTGGAACTCAACTTTCTATGGACGGAAGCTTCAAGAATGGGACCGGGTCTGCCTGGGTCTCTAGGCCCCCGCACAGCAGCAAACACACAACCTAATCTCAGCACCAGCGGCAGCTGCTGTGTGACTTCCCACAGGTGCCTGAACCTTTCTGGGCAAACGGAACCTCCCTGATGGACTGTTGGGTGGAAATGGTTTCATTATGCGCCTGTCACTTCTTGTCTGGCATACAGTAGGTGCCAAGCAGATGTTTAAATATAAATAACAGGCACTCAATAAATGACGGCTAGGGCCGGCAGACGCCCCCGGGCACTTCTTCCTGCTGCCAACCAGCCCACTCCGAAGGGGTCAGGGTTAGGGTCTGGCGCTCAGGAAGAGAGCCTGGCCTTTGCAACCCGTCCGGGATTACCTCTCCGACCCCGGGAGGGAGCAGGAACCCCATATGGGGGCGGGGAGGGAGCCGGGCGGGGTGCGATTTAGGCCCAAGGGGCCCCTCCCTGCGCCGGGCGTAGAATTCTGGGGCCATTGTCCGCACAGCCCCAGAGCAAACACTCGGCCTTTGTTCCCGGGACCCTAGGGGAGGGGCGGGGAGGGGGCCTCGGGCCGCCCCCTCCCCCAGCCTGGCCCGCAAACCCGCCCGACAGGTTTGGTGCGCGCCGCCTGAGGCGCCAGGTTCGCGGGTAGCCGGGGGCCCAGCCTTTCTCTCCATCTCCCCCCCGCCCGAGAAGGGGGTCCGCCTCCCACCGGCCCGCTGTGCGCCCGCTGGGGACGTCGATCCCGGACAGCGGGTGGAGGTCCTCCCGGGCGACCCGCGGCCGCGCCCCCAGCCCGGGCCGCCGCCCTCGTGAATCACCGGCCCGGCCGGGCGCGGCGGCGCTGGAGGCGCGTGCAGCCCCTCGGCGGGGACTTCCTGCTGCCGCGGGCGGGGGTCCCGGGACGGCCGGGGGAAACCGGGGCCCGGGAGGGCGCACGCAGGCACCGGGGCGCGCAGGCCGTCCGCGGGGTCCCCGCCCCCAGGGGGCCTCCCTGATCCGCCCCCACAAACCAACCTTCGGGGCCCGGGGCGCGGAACCGCCGGGGGCGGGGTCCTCCCCCAACACCCGGGTCCCCGCGGCTCTTACCGACCAGCACGCACAGCACGTCGAGCACCACGAAGACCCACCTCCGCTCCATGCCGCCCCCGCCCCGGGCCGCGCCCGCGACCCCCGACGCCGGTCCCAACGCGTCCCGTCCCGTCGCGCCCGGGCCAGGCCGCGGGGTCACATGGCCGCCGAGCCAGGCTCTGCCAGGGCGGGGCGCGGCGCGGCGGGGACGGCAGGGGAGCGGCGGGGCGGGGGCGGAGCAGCCCGAGGGCAGGGGGCGGACTCTGCCCCCGCCCCGCCCCGCCCGGCCCGGCCGCGGGAGGAGCGGGGTGGAGGGTGCGTGCGTGGGAGGCGGGAGACCCCAGGCGGGGCTGGAGGCGGGAGGGGGGTCGTCTGCGCCCCGCGCTGCAGGCGGGAGGCCGAGGGGCAGCGTCCGCAGCCCCCCCCCCAGGGCGTCCCCCGCAGGTCGGGCCGGCTGGGTCGGGAAGGGGAGGGTGGCCTGAAGGAAGGGAGGCGCCCACGCACACGCGGAGGAGCGCGCGGGAGGGCGGAGCGAGCAGGGCACGTCCCCAGGTCTCCCCGTACCCAGAGGCTGGATACATGAGTACCTCCGAGTCAGGGAGTGCCCCAAACCTGATGTGTCCGGGCTTCATTGCAGGGGGATTTCTTCCCGCCTAATCCTTAAAATGTAGCTGGCCTCCCGCGATGCGCCGCATTTCGGAAGGTCAGGTTCCTCAACGCCCACCCTGGAGGCTGTCGGCCCCCCGCCCCGCTCCCGTGGAGCGCACTCGCTGTGCCAACTTCACGACAGGAGCACACGGAGGGGCCTGTGCCCCGCACCCTCGCTAGGTCCTGGGAGCCCTGAGCTGGGAGGCGCGCGACGGTCAGGAGCGTCCGAGCCCCGGGAACCGAGGCCCAAGGGGCCATGACGAGACCCTCTGGGCTGAATCCGTCCGAGAAGCCTTGGAGAGAGCCCTGCCCTGCCCTGGCAGGAAACCGGACACGTCAGGTTCTGTCCCTCTTTCAAGGTCTCACAGTGGGAAGCAGCAGAGCCGGCCTCGAACCCAGGGGGCCTGCTCCCTTGACCTTGAAAACGGTTACCACCCCAGTTCCTCCAACAACGGTAAAACAGAGGATGTTTCTCAGCCCTTCTTAGAGATGAAGGGAGTCAGATGCAGAGACAGGCAGCCCCCGACCCAAGGTCAGGCAGCTGGGGCTTCCACGCAGAACCCCGCTGACCTTGCTCCCTGGGAGGATGACCGGACATCAGCGTTTGTGGGGTGCAAGGTGTTGGAAGTTGGGGGGCCAAGTGCGCAGCGGATCTTGGGCTCTTGGGCCATTAGTGTTGGGGGGGCGGGATGTCCGAGGGCCCACTCTTCTGTGCCCCAGACTCTCCCTGCCCCACACGCACACTCAGAATAACCCAGCCCACCCCCACCCCGGACAGGACAAGGTCCAGCATGGAAACTCCTGGACTCGGATTTTCCGTCCGCGGTGTGGCGGAGAGACGGTGCGGGAGGCACATTCCCAGCAGCCCCCCTTTCCAACCGCACCCGGCAAGGAGGTGGGGGGCGGGCGCACATCCTACAAAAATGCAGCTTCCTCCTCCGTCCCCAGACTTCTTCCTCTGAGGCGGGAGGGTTTTTCCGGTGTCTGGGCGGGGGTGGGGCTGCCGCAGGGCCCACTTTCAGGCTCAGCTGGATCCAGCACTTCTCCACCGGGGGTGGGCTCCGTCTCTGCTCACTGGCTTTCCAGCCGCCTCTCACGGAGCCGGGCAGACCCCAAGGAGAGGCAGGTCCCAGGCTCCAGGTCCCTTCACGCGTTCGGTCTTCACGCAGTGCGTAACGGATCATGGTTTTCGTGAGAATTACCTGTTACCTGGCCTCCTCATTACTGAACTTTTCTCACTTTCTCCTGGGGTGACTCATTCCCAGTTAGGGCCCAGAAAGTGAAGCGCTGGAGGGGAGGGGAGGCGGGGTTCTTTATGAGGCACCTGCTGTGTGCGGGGTGGGGGGATCGCTGGGAGCCAGCCAGAGCAGGCGTGGCGGTGGGGACGGCCTGCGTCTGGGCTGCAAGTGGGACACAGGATACCTCTAGGAGAGGTTCCCGTGGGTACAGCGACCACGGGCAGGAAGGAGCGTGGGCTGCTCCCCGATGAGCGTGGAGAACAGCGAGGCTGGGGGCCCGCATGGCTCTGGAGCAACTACCCTCCCTGCCGACCTGTCTCCCACTGTCCTTCAAACACCTGGGCGGAGTCAGGATTAAAATCCAAGGAGGGCAGCAAGGATTAGGATTAAGGTTGGGATTGGGGTCAGGGCTGCCGCCTCTGCTACCTGCGGACTGCTGGGGGCCGCCTCATGCACGGAGTCTTCACACTTGGAAGCTGCTTTAACCCTTTACAGACAGAACCCGAGACCAGTGAGCGCTGCTCGAGGGACCGGACCTGGACTGGGAGCCCAACCTGGACAGCCCCTCCCCCGCCTGCAGGTGGCAGACTGAGCCCCCAGCTGGGTCCCAGGGACTCGTCTGTGTCCCCTAGAGACAGAGCCAAGTCCTGGGTGCCGGTGACCCACCGGGCAGGGGAGCTCAGGGCTCAGAAGGGGGTCGGTTCTCAATGTGACGGGCTCCAGGCGTCTTGCAGGGCCGTGCAGATGAGGGAGTGCGGCCTGAGAGGGGGCAGTAAGGTGCCTGGCACGGAGCAGGTGCCCCCGAGGGCCCCACCCCCAGCCTTTCTGTCCTTCTCCGGGGGCTGAGTTCGAGCCCCGTGTGGGGTGGAGGGATTACGTGAAAGTATACTCTCGGGGCTGTGACAGGCCCGTGGGAGCTCTTCCACACTTGGGGCTTTGCGCCCTGCTAAGGGTCCTGGAGTCGAGCCTGTGCCCCTGGGGGCTGTGACAGGCCAGCGTGCGGGGACGCTGCCTCAGCCACCCGTCTGCATCACGGCACAGACGGTACCTAAGCCTGAGACCGAAGTGACCTGCCTGACCGGGGGCCCCGCTCCTCAGGAAGCACCCTGGAGGGTTCATCGAGTGGGAGACAGCGCGGCAGGCACTTGGGGTCTCCTTCGAGGCAGAAGCCAGCGTCGGCGAATGCGGATCTCGGGCTGAGCTGCCACCTCGGGCACAGCCCTCTCCCTGCCCCCGCACCCCTGGGTCCGCCACCTGCTCTGAGCTCCGGCTGCACTTCTGTGTCTGCTCATCGTCCCCCCTGCCCACGCTGAGCTCCAGGGGCAGGGCCAGCGCCCCGCAGGCACCAGCCAGTGCCGACTGAAGGAGACTCAGCCTGGTGACTAAGGAATGACTGAGCGCCCACAGCCTGCGCCAGGGACCCTCACCCTGGGGTCAGCGGCCACGGAGCATGAGCTGCTCGCTCCTTCACAGCGAGGGTTCCCCTGTGGCATCCCCCTCCGCCCCGAATGTCCAGCCCCGGCCGGTCTCCCTCAAGCACAAGTCCGCTCCTGCTCCCTCCCAAACACGGCTCCCACTGCCTGGCCCTACGCGGCCCTCGGCCTCCGCGTTCCTGCAGACCCAGCTGCCGCTCCCGCTGCCCCCGCGCTCCCGGCTCCTGTCGCCCCACCGCCCTGGCGGCCGGTCCCCTCCTGGGGAGGCAGTTTCTGCCCCGGCAGGTGGGCCGCTGACCCGGGCCTGGCCGGTCACTCGTTCAGTCCCGGGCACAAGTCTCACTCCAGGGCTCCTGCTGGAGCTGCTGGAAAAAGACGCGTGCTCCCTGGGGAGGCTGCAGGCGAGCTGCAGCTTCCGCTGCCGCGGCTGCCGTCTCCACACGAGGAAGCCGGAAGCCAACGGTCACAGCGGCCATGGTCACGGGACAGCCCAGCTGGGTCCTCGTGTGTGTGCATCAACACGGGGACAATGACTCATTTACAACAACCAGCAAAACTGGAGAAAGAGGGACCCACCATCCAGAGGAAGACGGTTAAGAGAAGTAGTACCCAGAAATGACCCCCAGGCGAAAACAGCGAAGATTCAAATAAAGCGTCTACAGGAAAAGGTGGAAAATGAAGAATTTCCATGGAGAAACAGCAAAAGCCAAGTACACATCCTGGAACCAAAATATACAAGGTGTGAGTTAAAGAACGCGGGGGACGGGCGCGTCCCGCTGGCGTCCCCTTGGGCAGCCGGACACTAGGGGCAGCAGAGAGGCCGCGACAAACAACAGCCAGGACGCCCCAGGCTTAGGAAAGGCGCCTCGAGGAGCCACCCTGCGTGCACCCCAGGGACGTGCTCGCCGTCGAGGACAGACGCGCCCTGCCCGCGGAAACACAACCCACACCAGGAGTCCGACGCCAACCCGAATTCTAGATCCAGCAAACACAAAACCAAACTAAGAAGTGCAGGAGCAGGGCCTCCTCCGGCCGGTAGAGCAGGGAGCACGGCGGCCACGGAGCCGCTGTTCCCGCGGCAGGGACGGGCCCGCTCAGCCGCAAACCCGCGGCCACGGCGACAAGTGAGCACCAGGCGCACACAGCTGTCTTCAAAAGCCACGGCCACGGTAGAGCTCCCGCCACGCTCGTCTCGGAGTGGCCCAAATCCGGACCACGGACACCGGCGAGCGCTGGCGAGGCCGCAGGCGTTGGGAGCGCAAAACCCCAGCTCCCCCTCACCCTCCGACGGTTCGCCCTCAGTGAAAACTGGCACTGGCGTCTGGAAACCTGCACGCTGACGCTCCCGGCGGCTTTATCCCCAGCGGCCGAGACGCCCTTGGGCACAGGGTGGATCAGGATCGGCCGTCTGTCAGGGCGGGACCACCACCGGCGCCGAGACCCCAGCCGTCAGGCCCCAGGCGGACTCCCGAGGCGGACGCAGCGGGGCACCCCGGTCCCACAGCTCCCACCCGGCCAGGACGCTGCACCGCGGGTGTGCACGCGATCACACTCGGGCCGGCCACGTCGCGCTCCCTTCTCCAGGAGAGCCGAGGGTCAGAGGACCCGTTTCTCCAGGACGAGCGCGCCCTGTCGGAGCCCCGCGTCGTCAGCCGTGTTTGTACGCCTTCTTCTTCGCTTGTGGGGGGACAAACCCCGACTCCTTCACCCAGAATGGGACTTAGTGCCGACTGTACAGGATGAGGAAACGAACACAGTGACGTGAAAAAGATACTTCCAGCAATGAGAAAGAAGCATCGATGGAGGGGATGCGTTATTGAATAGGGAGGCAAAAAAAAAACCAAAACAGCATGAAAGGTAAAAAGAGTTAACAGCAGAGTAAGCACACTAAGACACGCAGATTTCTTGTGAGCGGAGCCAACCCGGAGAAAGTGGGGCAACTTCTCCCAAGTCCTGGGGAAAACACTCCAGTTAAAACCCTTCTAAAGCTCCTCTCACGTCACCCACCCCCACACACACCCCGGCTCCTAACACTGGGCAACCTCTCCCGGCGCCTCCCCACCATGTCTCCTGCCCCCTCCCCACTGTCACCTGCCCCTCCCCACCGTGTCAGCTGCCCCCGCCCAGCCACGCTGCGCCCCTGCTCCGGTCCCCACTGCTGTGCAACCACAGGGAGCTCTAAGTGGTCTCAAGCCCCTGCTAACCCTCCAGGGGCCCCAGACCCAGAACAAAACCGACCATCCCTGGCCCACTCGGCCTCTACCCTCACACGCTCTCACCCCGGGGCCTCCTCCGTGGGACCTGGGGCTCGCCCCGCCCCGCCCCTGCGCTGCCTGTGGCTTCCGCAGCCTTGGCCCGCCTCACATCAAAGCAGCATCGTGCCCAGCCCCCCGCAGCCCCCATCTCGTTCATGACTCAGCCCAGATCGCAGGGCCCCACCAAGTGACCGGCCGCCCCCAGCACCACCCCACGCCCTGTCCTCCCGTCCACCACGAGGCACCCATGGGCTTCAAATCCAGTTTAATAAATAAAACAGCAAGGGATTCAAGGCAGTTATCACTTCACAGTGTGGTCCTTGGTGGGGTGAGGGAAGGTCGAGGCCGACTCTGCAGACGGGCTCGAGCCAAAACCCTCTCCTGGTGACACCGGGGGTTGGGGAGCGCTGCCCTGGCCCCGGGGAGGACCCCACTCCAATTTGTAAACAGAAACATAAATAAAACGAGGGAAGCTGGGAAAGAGAAGGACCAGGACCCCAAACCGTCTTGCTGGGGAGCTTCAACAGAAGTACGACCCACGGGGTCAGGGAACGGACGGGAACCGGCCCCTCGAGGCTGCGGGCAACGGTGCCTTGGTACCAAGGGAGGTGTGGGTGCCCCGTCTCCGCGCCCCCACACCCGAGGCTGCTCCGGGCTGAAGGGGGGGGTGGGGTGCGTAAAGTGCGGCGTTTCCTGAAGTGGAGAGCAGGGTGAAGGTCGAGGGCGGGCGCGGCCGACGTCGAGGTATATGGCTCTGTGCCCCACGGGGTTTGGCACCGAGTAGCAGCTGCCCACGACCCCCGGGCTGGGGCAGCCCGTGACCCTGCCAGGGGCAGCGAGATGGCCACGCGGAGAGCTGAGGGCGCCCGAGCGGAGGCTGCTGGTGGGGGCGGCACCCGGCCCCGTCTCCCCACCTCCCCGGGGGAGCAGGGACACCGTCCTCGCCTCTGCTGGCCACACGGGGCCGGCCCTCCGCCTCGGGCCGCCTGCCAGGGACTGCGCCGGGGGCAGCAGCCTGCACGGCCCGGACTGCGGGGCCGGGCTCCGAGGGCACCAGGCTGTGTGTGAGGAGGGTAGGGCAGCGGCCCGGCCGCCACGCACCCCGTCCTTGCCGTGCTCGGGCGCAGAGGCCGCGCTGCCCGAGGCCCCGAGGAGGGGAGGGGTCGGGACGGCTGGCGGAGGCGGGCCCCGCGGCGGCCCCACGTCCAGTCCGGGCCACGCCCGCCCGCAGCCAGGGGTCAACAGGTCATCACGTTACAGCTGCGGGGAGAGACCGAGAAAGGGTCAGTCCACTCCCACGGACAGCGCGGCCGGGGGGCCATGGGCTGGAACCGTGGCTCCCAACCTCGCCTCCCCCGGCGGACCGTGTTTCCACTTGTGCTGGTGGACAGGCTCCCCGGGGGCAGCACTGTCCGGGGCGCCTGGGGAGGGCTGGTGGCGGGGGCAGGGGTGGGACGGGCCTGGCACTGGCCCTGTTTGTACCTTTTTGGATTTTGAACCATATGAATGTATTACCTAGTCAAAAAAATAAATAAGCCAAATTAAAAGTAGAGAATGAAAGTAAAGAAACCAACCGAGCCTGCTCCGTGTGGCCAAGCCATCCTCGGGCCCTCGGGGCACAGCCCTCCCCTCTCCACAGTGCAGCCCGAGGCTGGGAGGACCCGGGGCGGGGGGCGGGGGGGACCCAGGGCGGGGGCCGCACTCACTGTGACAGGGGCTCCGAGTGCAGCCCGGGGGCTGGGCACGCTGGGTGGGCAGCCAGGAAGGGATTCACGTCCCCAATGCCGATGAGTCCAAACTCGGTGACCGACAAGGCCACCTGGGCGGGAGCGACGGCCTCCTCGGGCTCTGCGTTCACATCCACGCGGCTGGCGATGAGGGGCAGCTCCTCGGGGAGGGCCCCAGGCAGGACCAAGTCCACAGCCAGTCTCGGGCTGCTGCCGGGCTCCGGAGGGGCCGTGGCCGGGGGGTAGAAGGCTGGCTCCACCACGGCGGGGGGCCGCCTGGGCAGGGGCGCGGCTGGGGGCGCATCCAGCTGCTGGAGTGGACAAGGCCCCGGCTCCGAGGACGGGAGGCTGTCAGAGCTCTCCCCGGGCTCTCCGAGACTGCTGGCCACGCTGTCCACGCTGAGCGGCTCTGTGGGGAGAACACGGCTGAAGCCGCGCCCCCGGAGCACCCACGCCGGCTCCCCAGGGACCCACCGCCGTCCCGGCTGGAGCGCGCCCGGCTCAATCACGCTCCTGCCTTCAGGCGCCCACCGGCACCAGGCTCCCGCCCGACCTCGGCGGGTCCAGCAGCACCTGCGGACCCTCCGCACGGAGGTGCTGTCACCAGACGTGACACACGCGGGACAAAGCAGTCGCACAGACGCCGGGCACCGGGCTGACGGCCCCGAGCTGGGAGGGGGTCGCGACCAGAACACAACAGGTTCAAAGAAACTCAAACAAACAAAACAGTAAGAGAAGCTTGAAGACAAAATGCGGATAAGCATGAAACCTTAAAAATGTACGCGAGCGTGTGATAAGCAAAGCCAGCAGGAGGCGGATGCGGTCCCCCTTTAGGTAAACCGTTGAACTAACCAGATTCTGGAACAATCTAAAGTCCAGTGTACAACAGACTCGGAGCCGGGGTCCTCAGGCTTATCTCTGTGCTCACGCGCAGAAACGCCAGTCCCCAGCCCGGCCTTGTCTTGCTCCCGTGTGGCCCTGAGCCCCAACGCCGGGGAGCCTCGGACACCCCCGTGACCTCCCGCGTGACACCCGGGGCCACAGGACACGCGCGGTACCCTTCCACGCAACAAGCCAGCAAGTCCCCATCGCCACTCACGCACATGACACCCCACGGACCACTGTCTGGGGTAGAGCCCGGGGGCCCAGGAGAGGGTACCAGGAGAAGAGGACTCCCCCACCTTCTCACCTGTGTGCATCCGTGCCAAGGGGTCCTGCTCAGAGCCCAGGCCGTCGGCCGCAGGGGGCAGGGGTGGCGAGCAGCGGGGGCGGCCAGTGCCGTCAGGGTCACTGCCGTCCAGGTCCTGCTCTGCATCCCTGTAGGGAGAGTGCGCTGTGAAGGGGAGACGCCTGCCTGGGACCCCCACGACCCCCACCCCGGAGCCCCCGGAGCCCCGGGAGCCCGCCGCACGCACGTGGCTCCCGACGGGCCGTACTTCCTCCGGCCCAGCCTTGTCTGCTGGGAGAAGTAGTCGTAACGCTCCGACTTCTTCCACAGGTAGTAGTACTCCACACACTCGCCCACGGA
>JAPYYM010003986.1:0-10564 GCA_028534135.1 Potos flavus
AAAAAATAAGGAAATAGATTAAAACAAATCCATTTTATACAAACAAAGAACAATCTGAATATAATGTGCCTATTTCAGTATTTGGATTATAATAGGCATCCGATAGAAGACAGCTGAGTGAAGATTAGAAGTAAATACGTGGGGCACCTGGGTGGCTCAGTGGGTTAAGCCTCTGCCTTCGGTTCAGGTCATGATCTCAGGGTCCTGGGATCGAAGGTCATGATCTCAGGGTCCTGGGATCGAGCCCCGTATCGGGCTCTCTGCTCAGAGGGAGCCTGCTTCCCCCTCTCTCTGCTTGCCTCTCTGCCTACTTGTGATCTCTCTCCTCTCTGTCAAATAAATAAATAAAATCTTAAGAAAAAAAGTAATGTAAGTAACTTCTTTGCATTGTGCTCAATACATAATATCATGAACTGTGTACTTTTAATGAATTTTAGTTGATTCTGCAAAACAGTGATCTTTTCCATTTATACCCCATTATGAGTATGGTTTCCACCATAAATAGCTTTATTTTTATAAGTTAAATATTATATCTGATAAAACATACACAGAAATGAAGATTAGAAATGTAGGAGATAGAACGAACAGATGTAAAAATTCTGTTTTGTACCTAACCTCTAGAGAGTGACACAGCACATTTTGGACACCACAGATTGGGCCAAAATTGTGGGAGGAGGGCAAAATATGTGTTTTAGAAAAGTCAATATAATTATCAGATTATGGAAGATGAAAATTCTAGCAGGGAGTCCAGAAAAGGGGAAAATGGTAAATTTTAAAATTAAAGCTGAGGGAAAAGCAATGGAGATGAGGTAACCAATTTAGGAAGAAGAATATTCAGTACATGATTTCCAAGAGGACATGAGATTAAGCAGAGGGATTTAGGTGAAAAATGACAGATCCTGAAGAACAGTGATGTTCAAAGTGACAAGATACTCTAACTGCATTTTGTTAAGGAAAACAAAGGAGGGAAAGGTTTCAAGAATCTAAAAATTCTTGAAACCTTAAATTAGGAAATGAGTTTACTAAAATTGATCATTACAATGAAATTTAATTGATGTGATAGAAGGATTAGAGTGCGATGGTGGGTCTATAGGAATTAAGAGAGAATTGCAATGGAGAAAACTTCTTGGGGGGAAAAAGTTTATGAAAGAAAGGAGAGGGAATAAAGAAGTCACCAAAGTGGAGTTAAAAATCCCATTGTAGACTTCAGTTCCTATAAAAAGGTTTGTTTGGCCTCAAAACTCTAGGTTGGGTACCCCTCCACATGTGTCTTCATATTGTGATATGTCTTCAAGTACATATTCACAGGAAATAGTATGCAAAAATGAATTTTCATTCTATTCCCTAAAAATCACTTTACTTCTATCATTCACCTTTATATTATTCTAAACTAAAGAAAGTCAAGAATGGAGTAAATATCAGGAATGTGTAGGGGTCAGTGATTTTAGAAAGTGGAATGAGCTGTAAGTGCATCTCAAGGATGAATTTAGGAATGAAGAATGACAAAGGATTAAGTTTGGGGATGACATAAGGTCAGAAATTCTTCCTGCTCATTTTCATTTAGGTATAAATACATAATCTTTTGAAACTATTTTATCATGCTGAAATGGCCAGGAATTAAATTGTCTGTCATTATTTTAAAATTGTTTTCCTTTTTATTCCACATGCTCAAAGAATAGGTTTCAGCATTTGTAAGTGGTTATTATTGAAGAGTATTTATAAGACATAGAGATTTTCTTCTATGAATTAAAATAGGTTTTCTCTAAGTAACACAGAATAGAAAATATTTTGCAATAGCCTCACCATATCTGTGTGTGTGCCTGTGTGAGTGTAGCCTTCAGTACAACCTAAGTAATCAGAACATAATAGTATCACTACTTTATTCCCATTTTGTAGATGATTAAAACAAAAATTTAAATGATTACATCAAGGTTCTTTGTTTACCTTATTCAAGATCATAAGTCCTATCTCATGGCTGAGATCATATATTTTTCTAGGATGCTTTCTAGTTCAATGAAGAAAAAATACATTTCAGGGGACCATCTATATTATATTTGTCATAATCTACTTAGTGTATAACATCGGTATCTAAAGTGGTAATGGGAATGTAAAGAAAAATCTATGTGTTGTAACTCAAGTAAAGAATGAATGATATTTGGTAACTAACTTAATATACAATTTAAAGGAGTTATCACCTTAATGAAGATAATTTTACTTAGTATTATGAATTCTGTATTAACTTTGCTATATCTTATAGTTAAATTTTATCAAAACATTTCATTTCATATATCATATTGTGAAAGGTATAAATTATTGTTAACACATCAGAATACACTCTAATGAATCATAAGTCATTTAGTAATACTCCAATTTTTAAAAATATTCTCAGCAAGGTTACCATTATCTAGAAATTGAAAATATTAATGTTGAGCAGAAAATGGTGATAATAATAGCATCATACCTTCACCAATATGATTATTTGCTTTTAGGAAACAGAAATGTTTTTATAATATTAAAATTTGGATAAATCTTGCCTTATTATTTTTTTAAATATTTTACTTATTTATCCGAGAGAGAGAGAGCGCGCGCGCGCACAAGCAGGCAGAGCTGCAGGGAGAAGCAGGCTCCCCACTGAGCAGAGAGCTGGATGTGGGGCTGGATCCCAAGGTCCTGGGATCATGACCTGAGCCAAAGGCACATGCTTAACAAACTGAGAGTCTTAGGTAACCCAAACCATGCCTTATTTTAGATTTCCTTTTTTACCTTATTTAGAATATTATTTTATAGATTCTCAATCTATTTTTCTTTTTCAAATTAGGTGAAACTTCCTTTCCATTGTCTATACATTTGAGCTTCCACAAAAATTTTTTAAAGAAATGATTTTTCTTGTTAAAATAGTTACCTTTTTATTGAAAGTTATATGATTAAAATATATTAAAACTCAGAGGCTATATGTAGCTCATAGCCAAAAATGTTTTGAGAGCTGAAACTATTTTTCCCCTTTTAGGTACCAATCCTTGGTTTCTAAAATTTATTCCTTGAAAATGTTAAATACCATAGAAGTGGTAGACTTTCCTACATCTTTTAATATCTGCTAGAGTTATAATTATCCCTTGCTGAGGTCTTGGATAAATGATTTTTATGTATTTTGATATCTGCTAGAGGCCAACATTCTTTGAGGATCTAAATGTCAAAACAAGGAAACAGTAGCTATAGTGGACAATATCATTGACCTGGACATGCCCTTACCTTTAGTTATTTCAGATCTAGACTGAAAAATGTAAAATCAAAAAAATCTTGCTTGTAATATTCCCATCTTGTAAGTTAAATAAAACTTGTAAATTACAGGTTTTGAAAGACAAACCAGAACTACAGAATTTAGGATATTTACTCTTAAACTAACAAAGTGATTAGTTTAAATTACAATATACAATACAATTACAATATATAGTTAAATTACAATATAATTTACTTGAAAAAAAAGTCATAGGTACAAGACAAGATGGTTCATATTTCTAAATGATTTAAGGAAATTAAAGGAAAGGTAAAGTCCCAGTCAAGAAAGAGGAAAATTAGAAGCCACAATGAAGGTGCTGGAAAAAGGAACCCTAAACTGAAAAGATATTGTGAAGGTAAAAAAGAAAACACAGACACAGAGAAGATAAAATAACACAGATAGCAAACTATAATGTGACCCTAACATACAAGACAAAGTACTCTCTATTAAAAGTGACAAAAATGTAGAATATTTTCTTAACATGTTCAAATTTATTAATCCTTATTAAGATTTTGTTTTATTATAAAAGTTTAAGAAAGAGTAATTTAAGTCATTAAAATATTTCATGAGGACGTTATGAAGTAAACAGAGCCCTTCACCCTAAAAATTACTTGTTCTACCCGACTCCCCATAAAATGTACAATTCTTTAATTATCTTTTCAAGAAATTACTTCTATGATACCAAATTTTATATATAACATTTCATATGTTTTATATATTATACATGTTCTATATTTTATACATATACTTTTCATTTCATCTAACACATCAAATATAGAGGTGTAAAGTTGTTTTCCTTATTATCCTCTTAATATTCATAAGAACAATAATGCTGACTTCTATTTCATTTATGATGTTACTAATTTGTGTCTTCTCTCTTTTTTTCTTGGCTGTTGTCTACCAGTTTTACTGGCTTTTCAAAAAATGAATTTCTGCTTTTAATTTTCTCTAATATTTTCCTATTTTTAATTGCATTGATGTCTGCTCTAATTTTTACCATTTTTTTTAGGCTCACTTAGGTTAAAATAGTTCTTCCTTATCAAGTATTTTAAGGTGGAAACTTACTGATTATAGATCTTTCTTTTTTTCTAATAGATGCATTTGATGCTATACATTTTCCTCTGTGCACTGCTTCTGATGCATCTCACCAAGACTGATAAGTTGCATTTTCATTTAGTTCAAAATATTTTATATTTTTCTTGAGACTTCTTTGACCAATGTTTGTTAAAAGTGAATTGCTAAATTTATAAATATTTGCACATTTTTCAGCTTTTTGGTATTGAATTCTAGGTCTATTCTATTGTGGCCTAAGAATATACTTTCTATGATTTCATTCCTTAAAATTTGTTCAGGTGTGTTTTAAAACATGGAATGTGATCTATCTTGTCGAATTCTCCATGTATACTCAAGAAGAATGTGCCTTCTCCAATTGTTGGATGAGATATTCTGTAAATGCCAATTAGATCAAGTTTATTGCTATTTCTAAAGTGGCTGGCCATAACTTTATTAGGTTTTTGCATGTTTGACTTATGGATTACTGACAGGAGTATTTGTTTTCTCTTTCTCCTGTCAGTTCTATCAGCTACTGCCTAAAATATTTGAAACTCTGGGGCACATGGGTGGCTCAGTGGGTTAAGCCTCTGCCTTCGGCTCAGGTCATGGTCTCAGGGTCCTGAGATCCAGCCCCGCATCGGGCTCTCTGCTTAGCAGGGAGCCTGCTTCCCCCTCTCTTTCTGCCTGCCTCTCTGCCTGCTTGTGATCTCTCTCTTTGTCAAATAAATAAATAAAATAAAAATAAATAAAATAAAATATTTGAAACTCTTATTAAGCATATTAAGGACTGTTATGTCTTCTTGGAGAATTGACCCCTATGTTATTATCTAGTAACCATCATTATCTTCATAATTACTCTTATTATAAAGACTGCTTTATCTTTAATTAATCTAGCTACTCCAGCTTTCTTTTGCTTTGTAGTAATGGGGTATATCTTTCCCATAACTTTACTTTAACCTATCTGAGTCTTTATATTTAAATGAGTTTCTTGTAGACAACATATAAATGAGTCTTGTTTTGTTTTTCTCCATTCTAGTAAGCTCTGTCTTTTTTGTAACTGTATTTCATTCATTGCCACAGGACTCTTTTTCTGTATGCTCTGATCTTGAGTATTAATATAATGACTTTTATCTCATTTTTTAGAACATAAATTATACTTCTTATAATATATTTGCTTGCTCTGGAGTTTACATTTTTATTGCTTGCCCTAGAGTTTACTGCTTGCCATAATTTATATATTGAACTAATCCAATACCATCTTTGAGAAATAGTATTCTTTTTTATGTATAGCACCTGTACCTTCTGTGATAATATACTCAATTTCTCCCTACTGTCACTTGTGATGATGTTGTCATTCATTTAACTTATCCATATGTTGTAATTACCCCATACAGTACTATTATTATTGCTTTGAATGTTACTCTTAAATCAATTAAGAACAAAAATAAATAAGAAAAAATAAGAGACTGCATTTTATCTTTATTTATTCCTTCTCTAATTTCTCTTCCCTTTTTTGTGGATCTGTTTCTGACCTATACCATTTCGCTCTCCCTAACAAACTTCTTTACAGCATTTCTTAAATGATGCATTTGCCTACAATGAATTCCCTCAGTTTCTGTTGGTCTGAGAAACTCTATTCATCTTTCACTCTTTAAGTATAATTTTACTTAGTATAGAATTCTAGGTTAGCAGGACTATTTCTTTTTTAAATTTTTTGTTTGTTTCAAGTTTTTATTTAAATTCAAGTTAGTTGGGGCGCCTGGGTGGCTCAGTGGGTTAAGCGTCTGCCTTCGGCTTGGGTCATGGTCTCGGGGTCCTGGGATCGAGCCCCGCATCGGGCTCTCTGCTCAGCAGGGAGCCTGCTTCCCTCTCTCTCTCTGCCTGCCTCTCTGCCTGCTTGTGATCTCTCTGTCAAATAAATAAAATCTTAAAAAAAAAATAAATTCAAGTTAGTTAACATACAGTACAATATATCTTTCAGGGGTAAAATTTAGTGACTCATCAACATATACACCACTCAGTGCTTATCACAAGTATCCTCCTTAATACTCATCACCCATTTAGCCAATCCCCCCACCTACCACCCCTCCAGCAACCCTCAGTTTGTTCTCTATAGTTAAAGAGTTTCTTATGCTTTGCATCCCTCTTTTTTTTTCCTTCCCCTACATTCATCTGTTTCATTTCTTAAATTCCACATATGAGTGAAATCATCTGGTATTTGTCTTTCTCTGACCAACTTATTTTGCTAGTATAATACACTATCTCCATCCATATCAGTGCAAATGGTAATGTTCTATCGTATACACATACACCACATCTTCTTTTCCCACTCATCAGTCAATGGACTTTTGGGCTTTTTTCAGAATTTAGCTCTTGTTTGTTTTGTGGTTCCACAAAATTTTAGGATTGGTTGTTCCAGCTTTGTGAAAAATGCTGGTGGCATTTTGATAGGGATTGGATTAAGGTATAGATTGCTTTGGATAGTATAGACATTTTAACAATATTTGTTCTTTCAATTCTTGAGCATGAAATGTTTTTCAATTTCTTTGTGTCATCTTCAATCTCTTTCATAAGTGTTCTATCATTTTAGAGATATTTTACCTCTTTGGTTAAGGTTTATTCCTAGGTATCTTCTTATTTTTGGTGTAATTGTAAATGGGATCGTTTTCTTAATTTCTCTTTCTGTTGCTTCATTATTACTATATAAAAATGTCCTGGATTTCTGTTCATCAATTTTGTAGTCTGTGACTACTGAATTTTTGTATCAGTTCTAGCAGTTTTGCAGTGGAGTCTTTCGGGTTTTCTACAGAGTATCATGTCATCTGCACACAGTGGAAGTTTTACTTCATCCTTGCTGATTTGGATGATTTTATTTATTTTGTTGTTGTTGTTGTCTGATTGCTGAGGCTAGGACTTCCAGTACTTTGTTAAATGACAGTGGTGAGAGTGGACATTCCTGTCTTTTTCCTGACCATAGAGGAAAAGCTCTTAGCTTTTCCCCACTGAGGACGATACTAGCTGTGGGTATTTCATATATGGCCTTTATGATGTTGAGGTATGTTCCCTCTATCCCTACTTTGTTGATGGTTCATGAATGGATGCTGTACTTTGTCAAATGTTTCTTTCTGCATCTATTGAGAGGATCATACAGTTTTTATCCTTTTTTTAAAAAATTAATGTGGTATATCATGTTGATTGATTTGTGAATATTGAACCACCCTTGCAGCCCAGGAATAAATCTCACTTGATCATGGTGAATAATTCTTTTAATGTACTATTGAACTTGGTTTGCTAGTATCTTGTTGAGAATTTTTGCATCCAGTTTCATCAGAAATATTAACCTGCAATTCTCCTTTTTAGTGGGTCTTTGTCTGGTTTTAGAATCGATGTAATACTGGCCTCATAGAATGAGATTGGTAGTTTTGCTTCCATTTCCATTTTTTGTAACAGTTTGAGAACAATAGGTACTAACTCTTAAAATATCTGCTAGAATTCTCTTGGGGAGTTCTCTGGCCCCGTATTTTTGTTTGTTGGGGTATTTTTTGATTATTGATTCAATTTCTTTGCTGGTTATGGATCTGTTCAAATATTCTATTTCTTCTTGTTTTAGTTTTTGGTAGTTTATATGTTGCTAGGAATTTATCCATTTCTTCCAGATTTGTTAGCATATAGCTTATAGTTTTTCATCATGTTTTATTACAATTGTATTTCTATGGTTTTGATTGTAATCCCTCTTCTTTCATTGGTGATTTTATTAGGGTCCTAACACTTCTTTTTGATTAAGTCTGACTAGGAGTTAATAAAAAAAAAAAATTTTTTTTTTCCCAAAGAACCAGCTCCTGGTTTCATCGATCTGTTCTACTGGATATTTTGTTTCTGTATCACTTATTTCTGCTCTAATCTTTATTATTCCCTTCTTTTGTGGGCTTTAGGCTTTATTTGCTGTTCTTTGTCTAGTGCCTTTAGGTGTAAGGTTAGGTTGTGTATTCAAGATTTCCTGCTTTGTAAGGAAGGCCTGTATTGGTATATACTCCCCTCCTAGGACCACTTTTGCTGCATCCCAAAGGTTTTGGACTGTCATGTTTTCATTTTCATTTGTTTCAATTTTTTTTTTTTTAATTTCCTCCTTAATTTCCTGATTAACCCATGCATTGTTGAATAGAATGTTCTTTAACCTTGATGTATTTGTGGTCTTTCCATTTTTTTTTCTTCTGGTTGACTTCAAATTTCATAGCTTTATGGTCTGAAAATATGCATGGTATGATCTCAATCTTTTTATACCTGTTGAGGGCAGATTTGTGACCCAGTATGTGATCTATTCTGAACAATGTCCCATGTGCATTTCAAAAGAATATGTACTCGCTGCTTTACGATAAAATGTTCTGACTAGGTCTATTAAGTCCGGTCCAGTGTGTCATTCAAAGCCATTGTTTCCTTTTGGATCTTCTGCTTAGATGATCTTTCCGTTGGTATGAGTGGGGTATTAAAGTTCCCTACTATTATTGCATTATTATCAATGAGTTTATTTATGTTTGTTATTGTTTTATATATTTGGGTGATCCTACTTTGGGGCATAAATATTTACAGTCGTTAGATCTTCTTGTTGGATAGACCCTTTATTATGATATAGAGCCCTTCCTCATCTCTTGTTTCAGTCTTTGGTCTAAAATCTAGTTTGTCTGATATAATAATGGCTACTCCGGCTTTCTTTTGACATTCATTACCATAATAAATAATTCTCCATCCGCTCACGTTTAGTCTGTGGTGTAAAGTGAGTCTCTTGTAGGCAGCATATAGATTGGTCTTATTTTTTTTTTATCCATTCTATTACTCTATGACTTTTGATTGGAGCTTTTAATTCATTTACATTCACAGCGACTATTGATAGATAAGAATTTAGTGCCATTGCATTAGCTGTAAAGTTGTTATTTCTATACATATCTTCTGTTCCTTTCTAGTCTTTGTTGTTTTTCATCTTTCTTTCCCATTAAAAGAGTCGCTTTTAATATTTCTTGCAGGGCCGGTTTAGTAGTCACGAACTACTTAATTTTTTGTCTGGGAAACTCTTTATTTCTCCTTCTATTCTGAATGATGGCCCAGCTGGAAAAAGTATTCTTGGTTTCATATTCTTCCCATTCAGCACACTGAATATATTACACCACTTTCATCTGGCCTGCCAAGTTTATGTGGATAAGTCAGCTGCTAACTTTATTGGTCTTCCCTTGTAAGTTAGGCATTTTTTCTCCCTTGCTGATTTTAGGATTTTTTCCTTATCTATGTATTTGCCAATTTTACTACAATATGTCTTGGTGTTTCCCTGCTACTATTGATTTTTGGTGGGAGTTCTCTGTACCTCTTTGATTTGGATGTCTGTTTTCTTCCCCAGATTAAGGAAATTTTCAGCTATAACTTCCTCAAATAAAACTTGTAAGGAGTAAGAGGCAGAGATAGTGTCTGATCCCAGAAGTTCAGCTAGATAGTTATCAAACCACTCTAAACAACTACAAACTTAGCAGGAAATAGAAGAGAAGACGAACAGCACCTCTAGGAACAGAAAATCAACCACATTCCGGAAGGTAGGACGTGCAGAAAAGTGAATCCAAAACAACGCGAAGATAGACCGCGGGGGGAGGGGCCGGCTCCCAGCAGCCGCAGAGCAGGGGAGCACAAAATCGGAACTTTTAGAAATCTGCTCCACTGAGGGACATCGCTCCAGAGGCTAAGCAGGGGGTGGAGCCCTTGCGGGGACAGCGTGGTTTCAGGACCCGCGGGGTCACAGAAAGACCGGGGGTGTCTGAGGGTGGCAGAGCTCCCGGATATCAGAACAGGGAAGCCAACGGCAAAGACCGAGCCGAACAGGGAGCTACCAGCTCGGGCTTACCTTGAACCGTGATCCCGGCACAGTTGGGCCGCTGCTCTTTGAGCAGGGACCCCACAAGGGGCAGATCCGGAGAGGCCCCCTCCTTCCTCCTCTGGGAGGAGCGGCGCGGTAGCTCGCGACAGGAATCTGCTGGGTTTGGAGACTCCAAACGGCCGAGCGCCAGGGACAGAAATGCTCGGTCACAGGCCGGGTGAGCTCGGAGCACGGCCGGAGACCAGGGAGACGGGAGGGATGGACTGCTTTTCTCTGAGGGCGCACTGAGGAGTGGGGCCCGAGCTCTTGGCTCCTACGGGCCAGAGACTGAGAGGCCGCCATTTTCATTCCCCTCCTCCAACGCTGTACGGAAAGCATTC
>JAPYYM010003987.1:0-10561 GCA_028534135.1 Potos flavus
TCCCCTGCCAGTGGAGCAGCGCTGCCGGCCAGAGAGGAGCGCAGGGCCCGACCTCTGAGGCCGTGCTGTCGCCCGGCTCCTGGGCCCGTGGACCCAGACTGGAGGGCTGTCTCCCCCAAATGTGGACACGGTAGCCAAGCACACCTTAGAATCCCTCTGCGAGGAGTCTGGGTTTGGCCCTCAGCGTGATTTCAGAGTTGGCTTGGCGGGGCGGGGAAGGGGCTCCCGAGCCTGTGGAGATCTTTACGTGAGGATGTGTGGTGTCTGCGTGTGAGCATGGTGCGTGTGTGTGCGCGCGTGTGGACGTCACATGGATCCAGACGCACAGTGTGTGCGATTGGGCGCGTGTCCCACTGGTACACCTTCCGTGTCCTTTCAGTGTGACAGTTACTGTGTGCGTGCATCTCTAATTAACTCACGAAATGACCGCCAACGCCCATCAGGCACCTGCTAAGGGCCGTACTGTTCTGATTTATCTGGATGGGCTCGCTTAATTTTCAGAGACCCCTAGGAAGTAGTTTTAGGCACATTCCACGGATGGGGGACCTGAGACCCCGTGAGATCCTCTTGCTCGTCCCAGGTCGCCAGCCAGTGAGGGCCGGAGCTGGGATTTGCACCCAGTGGTCTGGCTTCAGGCTACGTGCTCTTGTCTCTGTGCTGGGGACGGAAGAGCATCCGTCTCTGCCAAGGCCTCTGTGCTACCCCCATTTTGCAGAGAATGCCAAATGAGGTTGCAGCCTCCCTCGGGCACCCTGCTGATCGGTGCTGCCCCGCCCCCCCCTCCCCCGCGGGGTTCTCCCCACTTCGCCTGCCCCACCCTGAGCCCGGCAGGATGGGCTGAGCTGAAGCATTGCAGACTGTCCCTGGGCAGCTCTCTGGGCCATGCGGCATTTTCCGTCCAGTTGGGTCTCTGACCCCAGGGAGCTGAGCCCAGGTGCGGGCCACCCCTGCTGGGATGAGAACAACCTACATCAGCATTCCCAAAGTTCACAGTGCAGATTGGAAAACACAGTCATGGGAAAGAGGCTCATTAAGCACTTAAAGCAGTCTTTCCATTAGTGTAATTTCTATTTATGGCAATCTGCTAATTTATTTGAGCTGAAGTGGGGCTGGGCTAAGTCCCTGCACCTGTCGTTTCTCCAGATCTGGCACGTGGGGTGCAGACAGTCCACCTTCCTGGGGGGACGCCCGAGGGGCAGGCCTGCCCCCTCCAGGACCCGCACCTGGAAGCCAGCTTGGAAGCAATTGTCGGCCGCTCCCGGGTGATGGGCTTCCGGGTTTGCTGCGTAGGCTGCGGGTAACAGCTAGGAGTGCAGATCGAGGGGCGAGGCCGGTAGAACTCAGGCCCCTGGGCTCAGCGGAGAGTCTGGCTGACCCCTGGGCTGCAGGATCGTCCAGGGAAGAGTTGGTCGAGTTGGTTGAGCCATCTTTTTTTTTTTTCCCCCCTAAAATAGAAGACCCGTTCATGGTAAACTTCAGTTCCTTGGATAAAGACAAGGTCTCAAAAACTGCTCAGTGTTTTCAAATGGCAGTACGTTACCAAATATTTCACTGCTTGTGGTGTAACAGAAGATGAGCCGGAAGGTTAGTTATTAGTTTTCTGCATTTTCCTTGCATCTAGCTGTTTTTCAAAGATTTGGAAGTAAGCATCCATGGTTCCCAAGACACGTAGCATATTAACTAAGTATCCGTGAGAATGCTGTAAATCAAAAGTCTGTGCACACATACTAAGTTTAATGAGTAACGATGACTGGCTAATAGTAATACATAATCCTTGCACAAAAGACTGAGCTCCTTAAAAGTAGGAAGGCTCTCGTCTTGGTTGGTCTTTCGTCCTCCGTGGTGCACGGAGTGGGAGTTGACAGGTACTTGTGAATCACTGGAGGGACACGGGGACAGGCCATGTGGCAGGGGTGGCATAGACACGCGGCAGGGTGCAGCCGTTGCAGCCAGGGGAGAAGGAAGGGGTGGCTTCTGGGCTGGGGCTGGGTCAGAGAGGACATCCCAGCAAGGAGAGGTTGAAGATCCAGTCACCAGAATGGCTGAGAAGGTTCCAGGTGGCGGGAGCGCGGGAGTAAGGGCACCACGGCAGGAAACCGCACCATCGGGCTTAAGAAGTACCCGTAGTTCACGGCTGGTGCACGTACTCGGGTGCAACGTGTGCAAAGGGAGAGCTCAACGAGGAGAGGAAATCATGGGGAACTTGTGTGAGGTTCTGGGAGTTGGGTTTTATCCCAAGAGCTGCGGCTAGCCACTGCAGGATTCTGAGCAAGGAGCCGTGGCTCCTCCCCACCTCACTCCCTGGGGGCCTGCTGTCGCCGTGACGGATTTGTGTCTGTGTTGTGGGATTGCGCTGCCTTTCGGCGATTTGGCACGAGAGTCTGCAAAGATGTACGGGGCGGCACAGGTCTGTCTCTGCTGTCTCTTTCTGTCTCTTGGTGAGGCCCTTATAGGGTGGTGAGTTGAAATGGAGGATCACTGCCAGGATCGGGGTTCCTGTTGGGCTCCAGGTACCTGATACCCATTTCTGCTCTAAAGGATTACAGTGGAAAACCAGAGTAACGGTGCTTCTCTGAGCCTTATCTGTGGGAAAGGAATATAGCACGAGGTCTCTCTGAGCGAGGGGATTACCTGTTGTGTTCAGCAGTGTATCTTCTGTAAGCATGGGCCTCTTGTAGTAGGTGCTCAATAAATACCCACTTACTCAAGCTTGTGTGGGTAGTGACTTGTAGATAAACTGTGGCCCTGTACAGGTTATAACTTAAAGCTACCAGCACAATTCCTTCTGCATTATTCCTGGAACAACTCACTCATTCAGTTGGCTTTTACTGCCCCCCAGCTCTGCAGATCTGGAATTAGGGACTTGGAGGTAGGAAACCTGGTCTTTGCCCCCAAGGTGCTCACTCTGGCTTAGTTGGGGGATCAGTTATGACAACAGATGTTTGGAGCCCAGGGCAACGAGTGCTACTGTGGGAATTAGGAGGGAGCCCAGGGCTGAGGGATGGCCGCCAGGTGTTGTGTTGGTGCTCAGTGTTGGCCATACGGGGGCTGTGCTTGCCGTGCAGGAAGCATCATCTCCCACACCCCCAACTTGCCGGGAGGGGACCTCGCTTACGTATGCCAGGTGCTGCTGGAGCTGAATACTGTTATCATATGTGTAGGCCACACCAGTGCCCTGTATGGGCTCGAGCCAATATTGCTGAACACATCTGTGTCCCCACTACCCTCAGGTCCTACCTTAGAACTTCATGAATCACCCCACAGGAGGAAGAATGAGCCATTTAGGGTCCAGGAGACTTTTGCCCTCAGTGAGGTGCCTGCTGAGGTACCTGATCTGAATTCGTTCCTTTAAAGGCGTCTTAAAGGTGAGATCCTGACCCAGTCCGTCTGCTGGGTTAACACTGTGGAGTTAAGATACATCTCCCTGGAAATGTGTGGCATGTATGGAGAAAGTCTGGCAGGAGATAAGCAGTGCACTTGGAGTCGAAGAACCAAATGTGAACCTCACACTCCCCCCTCTTTTCTGTGTGACTTTGGAGAAGTTCCTTACCATCCCTGAAGAGGTTTCATTGACCCGGCATTGTTGTAAGGACTGTAGGAGATGATCTGTAGGTAACTGACACATAATACATGCTCAGGAAAAAGCAGCAGACATTTACTGAGCCCCTGCTGTGCGCCAGGCACAGTGCCGATGACCGGGGACATCACGTCCTCTCCTGGGGCTCACGACCACAAGCAGTCCTCTGAATTCAGCTACGCAGTTGGGAAGGCGTGGCTGCCTGCTCTTTGACCTTGCTGGTTTGGGGAGGGGACAGCAGGAGAAGTTCACACCGAGCAAGGTCCAGTCCCGGACACTGGGCCTCATGGCTCACCACCTCCAAGGATCTGTGACCCATAGGAGGAGTGAGCAAAGGGCAGTGACTCCAGGTAACTCGGCTGCGTCTTTGAGGCAGAAGTGGCAAGCACGGAGGGCACCAGAAATGGAATTTGCCATTCCTTGCTGGGAAGTTAGATGCCACCTATGGAAGGCCCCGGAAGCAGAACGAGAGTTGCGCTAACGGGAGCTGGGAGCTTGTGTTCTCTTTTGGTTCAGGTGCATGGGTTGTTCATGATTACCTATGGATGTGGCCTAGGAGACCTGCAAAGCCTGGGTCCACACCAGCAGAGGTTCCACAGTCCTGCTGCAGAGTTACCATCCCTGCCCTCGTAAGGGAGAGGAGTAGAATCTCGGGACAGTGACTATCACTGACTACTTGGAGATGTGACTAGAAAGGGCTTTAAAGGGAGGGGGCCTTTTCAGCACCACGGAGAGTTCCCGGCAGGCCTGCCTTCCAGCTTGTCTGTCAAGTGGAGGTCATGGGTCCACGCCCAGGTTTCCCGTGGAGAATTGACACAGTGTTTACAGTAAACTGTCAGAAAGCAGGGTCCGGAACATGGGCTCTAGGGTCAGACTGCTTGAGCCTGCCACTTCATAGCTGTGTCAGCTTGCGCCCCAGTTAAAAAAAAAAAAAAATCTTTGAACAGAAATAGCAGTCCCTGCCTTATACCCGTCAGGTTCTAAAGTCTTAATTTAAAGATAATATGAAATTGAAAAGATACATATTATACACTTAACAAAGAGCCTCTCTCATGGGAGGCACTTTGGAAATGTTCTAATAGAAGCAATGACAGGGATTATGGTCACTGTCATCATGTATCCATCTCTTGCTCCCGATGCCAGGATCTGTGTATTTAAGAAATAGTAGCGGCTGCCACCTCTGCCTTCGTTATGGGATGTTGCGGTCTTGCCTGTAATAGTGAGCGAGAAAGGCAGCTACGTGACTGACAGGTCGGCTGGCTTTGCATTTGTGTGTCCAGGCTCAGACATCAGTCTGTTTTTTGGTGGCTTACAGGGCTGAAAGGGAGGGGTTGTGCATGCAGGTAATTAGCTTTATTAGCTCAGCTGTATAATTTTATGGCTCACATCCGAAAGCAAATTAATACAGAAATATGCTACTGGAATGGTTTCCAAAGCCCCAGCGCCATTTGGCAACTTTGTAATTACTCACACGCTAACTTGCCCCTCTAACTAATCCTTTCAAAGCTCTTCATCCTGGCCACGTTCATTAGGCGCTGTTTCTATTTTGCAAGCACCGTGTGCGATCTGCCTCAAAAGTCTGGCAGATTTTTTTGGTTTTTTGTAAGAGGGAGTAATATACCATATTCCGAGGTCTTAATTTTACACCCCTGGAAGGACTCAGGAAAAAAACATGAAAACGTGCGTGTTAAGCCCAAGTCTGCCAGCCACCTGCATGCTGAGCTCCTCTCCCTTCTGGTGGGATGAGGCATGTTGACTTTTCTCAGCCCTGACCTAGGAGCTCCATCGTCGTGCCCGCAGTTTCAGGTCTACACTTGTTCCCACTGTGATGTTACCAGCAGAACCGTACTGTTTATTTTTTCTAAGATTTTTATTTTAAATATGTAAAGTATGGACATGGTCAAATTTTTTTGAGAAAGGGTGTTCCCCTCTTGCCCGTCCTCCCCAAATGGCCATTTTTCTTCATTCCTTACACGTATTTCAGGATTTCTCTCTGAAACTCTAAGTAACACATAGACTTTTTTTGTTCATTTTTACACAAAAGTATATATGCTGTTTCGCATCCTGATCTTTTCACTGAACTGTATGCCTCGGAAAACTTTGCATACCCATAGCGAACTTTCTCCCTTTCCAGTAGCCGAGTGTGAGCCTTGTGCCTGTATTCCCATAGCTTTGCCATTACGGGGGGTTTCAGACTTCTGGACTTTTGCCGATCTGGTCGCGGTATTGTTGAGCACATCATCTTTTCTGGAGCTGCCATTGCTGTGGGGAAGCACTAGCACGCCAGAGTTGGGGGGAGCTCCAGGGGGGATCCCCACTCTGTCCTCCCGGCTTCGGGTCCTCTGTCTGCGTGGTGCAGCTATTGCCTCCTGCCGGTTGAAGGGAACACGGAAAGTACTTGCCACAGAGCCCGCCCCAACAGGAGTGTCCCCGATGTTTGTACCCTTCCGTGTCCCCCTCTCTAGGACCCAGTTGTGTGTCTTTGAGTCTGAGACTTGGAATTCGTCTGGGAGCATTTCCCGTACTCAGAATTTGTCACTGCTCCGCGAGTGACTTTCTGTGTGCCTGTGAGTCATGTGGCCCATCAGATCCTAGATGAAACCCAAACCAAAAAAAGTGAAGCTGCCTCCTTTTGCCAGCACTGTGCACGCAATCCCACTTCCCCTCCATCTCTTTGATTCCAGTGAATCACAGAGTGCTTTGCCAGGACCCAGCTATGAGCTAAGGAAGGGGGCTTGATATTTTCTTTCTGAAAGAGAAAGTAGCTCTTCACGTGGTGGCCACAGAGGGAGAGAAGGGAAACGTAACTGCTTTTCCCCACTGCCTGGCCAGTGCCTGGGCTCTGGTCCTTCTTCAGACTCCGCAGGGGGTGTGTTTTCCCAACGGGGGGCTGCCTCCGGGTGCTGCTAGGGCCATGGCAGCAGGGGGGATGCCGACCCGAGTGGGCGGTGGGGTGGGGGCCCGAGACTGACTCAGCACAGGTGACGGCTTCCAGGAAGGACACCACTCCTCCTGATCACAGTGGTCCGTGCCCTCACTGGGGGCTGGCATCGGCCCATTCCTGGGTCACTCCCCTCAGGAGGGAGATGACCCCTTCCTCACCCTGCTCCCCACGGATCTTGTTGGTCCAGGGACTGGAAAAGTGGAGTCCCAGCATGGGACTGACGGGGCAATGCCCTCTTAGAGATCCGCCCCAAGTGAGAAGCTTCCAAGTCCTTCTGGAACGGATGCTGCCTGTGTTTCCCGGTGGTGGCGGGTTGTGCTGCTGCGGCCGACTGAGCAACAGAGATGGAAGCCGCGCAGCCGTGTGGGGGCCGCGGCCAGGCTTGCAGGGCTGAGCGGCCGCCACGGAGCCCACGGAACTGGGCCAGTGTTGCCTGGGAGTGTGTCTGCGTCCAGGCGGGCTCGTGTTAGCCAAGAACCCCAGCCACACTCCCTGGTGGCGCCCTGTGCTGCTGGGTAGTGGGCCAGGCCCCGTGGCCATCGGTCACTCGCAGCAGGCAAGTCGCCAACCTTTCTGAGACGCTCTGTCCTCATGTATTGGACAGTAATAGGCACGCGTGCCTGGCCCTGTGCTGAGGGCTCCAGCAGCTGTCCCCTGGTGATGCCAGAGTCATCCCATCGGAGGGTCCTGCTCTTCTCGCTCTAGCAGCGAGCGTGCTTGGCGACCCGTACCCGCGGAGGTCCATCTCTGATGAAAACCCCCCGTTTCCACACGCCTGCAGTCATGCAAACGTGCACACACGCTTTCATTCATAAAGTGATTTCAACACTCACCAAGCCACCACTGGGTCCCGGGCATTGTGCAAGAGGCTGGCGCCTGAAAGATGAAGAAAGGTGCTCATGAGGCAGCCAGGGAGACAGATATCGAGGCATCGATCGCCGGAATCCTCAGAGCGTAGCCATGAAGAGCCCTGTCGAGATACCATGTGAGCACATATATGTGGGGGGCGGTCCACGTAGGGCACTGGCGCGTGCTCCAGGAGCCAGAGTAGGAGTCCGTTGGGTGGATGGGGAAGGAGGTTCGGGTGCAGTGGGGCGCCTGTCCCTCCTCGGGCGGGTCTCTGCCCACATGTGTGCGCTGGACAGTGAGCTCCCCTCTCCCTCCAGGAAGGCTCTGAGCTCTTCCCCAAGGAGATTCTCTGCCTGCCGTGCTCCTCACCTTGAGAAGTCATTTAATACGGCGTGCCGTATGTTAAAATTAGAATATTGAGATCTGTGGGTTGAAAGGAAGAAAAACAATCATTCAGTCATTATCCGTGGAAATTAAACACCGTACAGTGGCGTGTTCATGAAGACAGAGAGCTTCCCAGCCAATAAATTCTTAATACTAAGCACTTCCTCTTGAGAAAATTAAATTTCTGGGAACTGAGAACGGGTTGCCATTTACTCGGGCGTGTGGCTGTTTGCACGGGTAATGTTACCTGGGCGCTGGGGTTGAGAAAGCCCATTGTCTTCTGCTGCTGTGAACACAGGTGGCCCAGCCGGCGGGCGAGCCGCTCTTCCTTCTGGGGAGCCAGGCGGCCAATCACAGACAGCCACGAGTATCTCTGAGCCCCACTGCGGACCCAGATGCCCGGGTCTGGGGAGAATAAGCTTCTAGGAGCTCAGAGTCCGTTTCGGAGACCAGCTTTCCCCATTGTCTTGAAGTAGACAGGCCCGGGTGGCTTCGGGCCCCCCTCCCCACCCAGCCAGGCATCCGGCTCAACCTGAGATCGGGTGCCTAGAGCCTGAGTGCAGCTCAGAGGAGGAAGCTAGAGGCAGCGAGTGGGCAGGAGAGAGCAGGAAGATGTGGGCAGAGACTTGACCAGAATTAGTCTCTGCGTGAGGCCCGGGCCTGCCTTTGCACGCCCCCTCCCTCGCCGTGTCAGCCCGTCCCTGGGCTCCCAGCAGTGGGCATAGGGGTGCTGCCTGCGGGGGTCCCGAGGCCTGGGTGCCTGCCCGGTCCTGTCCGTGACATGGGGTGTGCCCGTAGGGAGTGACTGCCCTGTCCTGACCCCGGAGGTCCAGCACATCCTGGAGGCTGGTTCCTACCGTGCAGGTTCCTCACAAGGAGTATCGGGTTTAGTTTGTCTGAGGTGATGGAGCTGAGGGGCGCCGTCTCCCCGAGAGGCCACGGCCGCCGTTGGGGGGATGGGAACTGGCAGGACCCTCCCCTGCCGAAGAGTGGGCACCCCTCACCGAGCTGTGGTGACGCACCCAGGTGACGAGGCATCTGCGGGGTTGGGCGGGAAAGCTGCCCCATGGCCCCTTTCAGGGGGCAAGGCCAGTGGGGCCTTGGGGTCAGGAGTGGGCACCATAGCCCACTTGCTCTGCGGACTCGGTTTCCCCTTAGAGTGGAGGGACAAGCCACCTACGCCGCCGCCTTCGCCGTCCTCCTTTCTGTGAACGTGAGCACGCCAGGGTCCTCAGAGAAGTGGGCGTACACGGTCGCGGGCGTCCAGTGACTGACATCTCGGGGTGACGTCTTCAGGGCTCTTCCGCGTTGCAGCGGGACCAGCATTTCCTTCCGTTCGCTGCCGAGTAGAACTCCACTGTGTGCCCGGACTGCTCGTTGCTGGTCTGTCCCTGTGTCCTCGGATACTTGGGTCCCTTCCACCCTTTGGCTCCTGGGATTCATGCCGCCACACACGCGGCCTGCAAGCATCTGTTTGAGTCCCTGCTGTCACTTGTTTTGGGTGTCCCCCCCCCAGGAGGGGGAATGCTGGAAGCCAGCAATGTCTGTTCGCAGACCTGTCTTCCCCCAAGCCTGGGAGCTCCTTGAGTCTAGGGTGAGTCTTCGCTGGGACCCCCAGACACCATGGGGCCTTACCGTCAGTGTCCACTCCAGCTCCTTATTGACCCAGTGAATGGAGGAGGTAAATGAATGTGTCCTAATGCCCGGGTTGTCCCAGGACCACACAGGATCCTTCCAGTGCTGTGCAGCCTCTAGCAATCCTGCTCGCCCTTCAGCATTCTTAGACTCTGCATAGCGGGATGGCGAAGATCACATTTGGGGAATTCTCCCCAGGGAGCAAATTACCCCTGGAAGCACTTTGGTAAGGTGCTTGTGGTGGGGTAAGATCCCCGGAGGAGCCTGAGGCGCCAGCAGGGGTGGCCGAGTCCCTGAGACGAGGGGGGGACGAGGGAAGGAGAGAGGGGCAAACGCCCAGTAGGGACCACTTACGCTGTGCTCCCTGTAGCCAGGACTGCTGCTCCATTCATTCTCAGGACAGTCCCGTGAACTTCGTGGGAAGTTCGTGTTGCTATTGAAGTCATGAACATTAACGGATGGTGAACCGGACCCAGAGAATGTAGGTAGACCGACCGGTGCTCCTCGGCAGTCGGGCCAGGACCCAGAGCTCGGCGGGAGTGTCTGGACCCCGCCGTTCTAGCAGCAGGGGGCAGCGGCCCTTAGCTCCGGGCTGCGGTGCCTCTGTGTGGTCCCCGCTCCGTTGGGGAGCTCAGCGTGACCGGAATGAGCCTGCTTCCGCCTTTGCCCTGCTGCCGTCAGATTGACGTGGACGGGAGCAAGCATCACGGGTGCCCTGCAGCTTGGGGCGGAGGAAGCCCCAGCGTCTGCAGAGGGCAGCAGCAAGAGGCAGGCCCTGGGCTCGGGGAGAGAAGTTTCCGGGTCCCAGACTCTGGGCTGCGTGTTGAGGGCCATGGGCTCCGGAGGGGCAGAAGCTGGACTCCTCTGCCGCTTGTCCAGGATGTTTATCCCTCCTGAGTCTGTTTATTCGTCAAACCATATCCACCGAGCAGCTCTGTGAACCAGGCGCTGGTGCGGGCTCCGGGCCAGGGCTGGGCCCCCATGCAGCCGACAGGCTGGCGGCCAGGCTGAGCCCTGGAGAACGGGGACGGCTGGGGGCCTTCGGAGCAGGGACGGGGCTCAGGGAAGGCTGGACAAAGGATGAACAAAGATAGGAGGGAACAGGGCAGGGAGAAGCATTTCCAGGCAGAGAGCACGGATCTGGGAAGTTTGGGGAGTCCAGAGAGAGCACA
>JAPYYM010003988.1:0-10561 GCA_028534135.1 Potos flavus
AGACAAAGATTTTGTACCCAGGTCTTTGCTGGTCTTTTAGTCCAATAAGGTGCAAGTCTTGGCCTTATTCCCATGCTAGGAATTTTTTGAGCATTTACAGTTGACCTATTTGGAATCTTCCAAACACACTTTGCATGGTTTTCATGGATTACCAACACCATTTTCTAGAGGAAGAAACTGTATTTTAATGATAGGAGGGGACTTGTCCATGGTCAAAGTAAGAGAGCAGGGCAGGAATTCAAACACAAGTCATATAGCTCCAGCTCCTAGGTGGGATTACAAGGCTCATTACCTCTTGCAGTCTTTGTTTGAGCTCTAGGATCTACTTATATTCCCAGGCCTGGCCTTATCTGACTCAACTTACCCTGCTTCCAAACCCTGGATCTGGTAGCAGGTGATTCCTGCTTCTGCCCGACGTCGAGGCCAATGTGCCAGGTTGTCTTCAAAGAATTTGCTTCCGTGAAGTTCCTAGGTTATTCTATTAGTTCCCATCATGGTCTCATGCCCCAGGGAAGTTCCTTACTCTCTTAAAAATGTGGTTCCCAGACCTGGAGTCATGGTCAGGGGGAGTCTGATAGGGTCAAGTTGTCGCTTGGGCTGTTGTTGAATGTACTTAAATCAGATGTGTTCAGGAAAAAGAAGGGCAGAAAGATGTGTTTCTTTTTCTTTTTCTTTTTTTAAAGATTTTATTTATTTATTTGAGAGAGAGAGTGAGTGAGAGAGGCAAGAGCACAAGCTGGGGGAGGGACAGAGGCAGAAGGAGAAGCAGGCTCTCTGCTGAGCAGGGAGCCCAATACGGGACTTGGTCCCGGGACCCTGGGGTCACGATTTGAGCTGAAGGTAGACACCCAACCAACTGAGCCACCTAGGCACCCCAGAAAGATGTGTTTTTATCTTGGGTTGCCAGGCTACCCAACTAGTGGGTTCCTTACCATCCACGTCAGGAAATAGGAAGCAGGGTATAGGAAATAGAAGGGGAAAATATGAGAAATCACTTTGTTCAACATCTGAACTTATACCACAGAGTATTGAAAAACTGTCTTAGAGGCCTGTCATGAAGAAGTTGGAGCGAAAAAAAAAGAATCATATGAGAGGGGCTGCAGGTCAGGACAGATAGGAAAGAATCTGATGTCAATGTTCTTGAGAGCTAAAGAAGGCTAGATTCACACACGGACAGTTTGGTGTGAAATGCGCCAGGTCTCTCTTTGTTACAACTTAGTTTATCCCCCCCCCCCCCCGCCGCACCCGCCCCGGGGAGGGGTGTGTGCTTGACATGCTCTTATGATAAAATAGTGGCAATCGCTGCACTTTCCAGAAGGTGTATACCTGGACCTGGATGAAAAGCCGTGACTTGCCTTGCTCTTACAACAATATGAGGCAGTTGTTCAATTTAATACTTTTTTTCCTTTTGCATAGTTCACGACCCACTCGCCGATCTTCTTGGCATTTGGCTTCCATCAGTCCCTCCCGTTGGCTGGTTTGCCTCCATGTTTTGGGGGTGTTTGGCCCCTGCTCCACATCTGGGAGAATACACCTGCTCGGTCCTGGTCCCCAGTTAAGTCAGGGCTTTTCCGAGCTTTTGAGCAGCGAGCCTGCTGACACCGCCTGAGTGCCTCTCTGAGCAGGGACTCCATGATTGATGGTGGGAGAGAGTAAATAAATTTCAGTAAGTACACACAAGAGTGGATCAGGACAGTAAGTGCTTACTATGTGCAATCAATGGGCATTATTTTAAAGGAGATTAAAATTTCCTGGACTTAATCCTCCCGCTAGAAGTGCGTTGGTGGCAGAGGATGAGTTACTGTTTTCTCCAGGGAGGGAGTGAGAAGAGCATCTGTGCCTTTTGAGTAAAATCCTGTAGTAAAATAAGCGGTTTAGAAATCTGTTCCATTTGGAACTCAGTTCTCCGAGAAAATATGTGTTTGTAGCGTACTAAGTGGAAGAAGATGATTCTGGGCAGCAAATGTCTGCAGATTGGAAGTGATGCCGAGCTTTATCTCTTCCCACAACATTCTCGGGCATCGTCGCGGCTCCTCTATTTTACAACATACGTGGTAGAATCAGATGTTTGGTGGAGGTTGGGACGGGCCTTTGAGCCTGCCCAGTACTCTAGAGTGTACTTTGCTTTCCAACAGCAAGCCGCGCTGATGGAATATGGTGTCTTGGCTGCAACTTGAAGCCTAACTTTTTTCCTAAACGTGATGATTTATTTTCAGAAGCTGAGAAGACTATCACTTAAAATGTAAAATAGTGTCTATCTCCTAAGAGGTGAAAGCTTAAACCTGGTCCTGGTCCCCAGTTCTATAAAAAAGAACTTTCTATAGTTCTTTTAAAAAGATTTCTATTTATGTTCTATAAAAAAATCTTAGGTGTCCACCCAGTTTTTTGAGGAGGGGGAAACTAAATTCAAGATTTTCCTGACAGTAAATATTTAAATATTACTAGCGTGTATATTTTAGCCCAGTAAATATTTCGAGACATCTTTATTTTTTTTGTGGGAAAATTTTTCTCTATTTGGATTTAAACCGCCCTCTGCCTTGTATCAGGGCTTGGTCAACTATGGCCTGTAGCACAGATCTGGCCTGCTGCCTGTTTTGTCAATAAAGTTTTATTGGAACACAGCCATACTCATTAATTTGCATATTGTCTATGGCTACCTTCCTACTACAAGAACAGGTAGTTGTGAGGGAGACTGTATGGCCTCAAAGCTAAAATATTTACCATCTAACCCTGTACAAAAAAAAAAATAATATACCACTCCCCACCTTTTGTTATTGCTTGTTCTTACATGTGTGCTCTTACTTAAATAGTTGCTCACAGCCATTGGAACTAGAGATCACAAAATGACAGAAAGATATGCAGGCCTGAATTTCATGTTGTGCTTGGAGTAGACCTTGACAATGACCTGAGTTTGGCTTGTACTGGCTACACTGTAGACATCTTGCACATAATGTCATTCCAGGCTGAGTCACCCCGACTTTACTAATACTGAACTATCATTTCCTGACATGATTGTCTCATGAGGGCTGCAGGACCAGACTTCACTCCATGCCGTGTAGGTGGGTACACAGGAGATTTCCCTTGAAGGTGGTAGATTCTCACATTGTCAGCCATCCTGGGAAGAGGGCAGTTCTGGGATAGGAAAAGAAGATTCAAGAAGCATGCCTCAGACTAAGGTGAACAGGAAACTTCCTTGCTATTTCACTTCACTGTGGAGGTTGGATGTGAGTATGAGGGAGAGTGGGAAGGCCCAAGAGCACTTCTTTTGTGGAGAGGTGATCTTGTCATTGCTTCTAGCTGAGCATTCATGAGACAGCATCCAGGGATCTCCGAGAAATATCGGAGTGACACTAGGGGTTGGGAAGAGGGGGCTGATGTCTGGCAGTATACTGATGAGGACTGAAACCATGGACTCAACACTATTGATGGCGTGTCTAATAGCTAGCACCCTCCCTGATTAGTTCAGGTAACGAGTGACCATCTTCAGGGGAGGCTGGGTCCCCCCTCAGCTCCAGGGCAATGGGTGAATTTTGATTATTCTGAGGCCATCAAAGTAATTCCATCCCTCCTGCTGAGAACCCAAAATGGCCATGTGATACACTTCTGGACAATAAGAAACAAAGGGGAGTTTTCTGGATCACTGGTGGGAAAGGTTTCTCGTTTTTAAATGTGAGAAGCACAAGACACAGAGATTCTTTCCCTGCTTTGGATGTAGCTGTGAGGATGTGACATGGACACGGCCCATTTTGCAACTATGAGAGGGAGTTGTCAACCCACCAAGCGTGACAGAGTAGAATATGGAAGGAACTTGAGCCCTTGATGGCATCAGAGAGCTTTTGAATCACACAGATATGGAACAGATGTAGAACTTCATAAGCTGTGAGAGAATACCATTACCTTACTGTCTGAGCCACTTTTCATTGGATCTTCTAGTGTTTGTACCCAACTTACCACTCTTAAGTATTTAATATGACCTCCATATAATTATAAGTTGGTGAGACTTAGAAATAGTAACTCTATTCTTAAAGTACATTCGTGCAAAGACAGCTAGTTGTGGTCACCAAGTAGTTAAATTCAATTAAAATGGAGAAATCTAATGAAGGCATATGTACCCCCAAATCTTTTTTAGTTGGTAAGAAATACAGAAAATTATCATCTTAAATTTCATAACAATAAACAATGGAAGGACCAGAAGAATTATTTGGGTAACTTGATCAATCAGTATCTTGAAATCGATTAAAATCGATTCAATTTTAGGAATCAATCAATTCCTAAAAAAGGTTTTAGGAATGTTTATTTAGAGAACACAGAGAATTAAATTAGATTGAATCTCTATGAGACCTGAAGACTGGTTCTTTAAAAACATTTAGGGGCTCCTGGGTGGCTCAGTTGGTTAAGCATCTGCCTTCGGCTCAGGTCATGATCCCAAGGTCCTGGGATCAAGCCCCACATGGGGCTCCCTACTCAGTGGGGAGCCTGCTTCTCCCTCTGCCCCTCCCCCCACTTGTTCTCATTCTCTCTCACTCTCTCAAATAAATAAATAAATAAAATCTTTAGAAAAATAAAAACATTTTAAATTATATATATTCTTACTGTAAAAGTTTCAAACAATATGCAAGTATTGAAAGTCCCAAGTGATCACTGTTGAGTTGGCAGTTTGGGGTCTCCCAAGCAGAAGAACTAGGATACCAGCAAAGAAAGACCCAGCAGCGAAGACAGGTGGGATGCTAGGAACCAGGCAGAAATGCGGTTGTAAAGCTGCAGGAGCTGGAGTCCAAGAAGGCCCCCAGCGATGCTGGCCTCCTGGAATGCTTGCCCGCGTGGCTTTTCCTCCCACACTGGATAGGACTGACCTGTGTGATCCAACACGAACCTGCGGACACTATGCGTGTGATTTCTGAGGCTAGGTCATAGAGGTTATTACGACTTCTGCTGTGCTCTTTCTTGGTCCCTTACTCAGCTGCCATGTTGTGAGGACACTCAGACAGACTCACGTCGAGGTCCACGTGGCAAAGAACCGAGGCCTCCAGCCAACAGCTAGTGAGTGGGCCATCTTGGAAGCAGATTTTTCTGCTCCAGTCAAGCCTCAGCCAGCATCTTGACTGTATAACCTCATGACAGACCATGAGCCAGAAACACCCAGTTGTCCCTGGATTCCTGACCCTCAAAATATATGTAATAATAAGTGCTTGTTGTTTTAGGCAGGCAAGTCTTGGGGTAATTTGTTGCATGGCCGTGGATAGCCAATACAAGGGCCAGGCAGCCCGGATCTCACCCCACACACCACAGGGGCCTTGATGGTTACTCCGGCCCATTAGCAGGTGGGGATAGGATTCGTGCCTCAGTGCTCACTTCCAGTCATACTTAGGGTATGGCCACCCTTCAGCCTAAAGGTCCTCAGAGTGTACAGCTGCGTGGGGGGATGGGGCAGTTTGAGATTAGTGTGTTAGTGTGTCTGTGTGCAGGCACACACGTGTGTAGTGTGTGTATATGGGGATGTGAATCAGTGCTGTTCCCTGTGTTCTCCCTAAGGAACAAAAAGGCCTCTTTGCCATGCCCTCGGCCCCCACGGTGACTATGAACCCTAACTTTAGTTATGATACCTCTTCAGTTTTTGATCCCTTCTGGTTGGTTCCCAGAGATAATTCCTCTCTGTAGATTCTACAAACTTGTTCTGACCCTTAAATACTGTTTGGAGAACTAAAAAACTGTGTTTGTGCTGAGCCTTGTGGGCTGTGTGTGGTGAAGACACGTTCTTTGGCAGGTAGCAAGTGGGAACTCTGTTGGAAATGGACTCCAAGTTCGTGGAGCAAAGCATGTGGGGAGGAGCTAAATGATACTTGTTTAGGATTCTCAGTTGTAAGCTCTCCTTCCCCTGGACCTGGCTATTGGTGTAGAGACCACTGGTGGAGAAAGTTACATAAAACTTAGGGTCACTGGGCTCTGGGCCTGGACATTCACCTTAGGTATTGAGGGGTTTTCTTCTACTAACTCAGGAGCTAAGTCATTTCTATTGTTGAAAAAAGAAAAACCTCAGCAACGACTCTCAACTGTGTGACTCTTATTGCCTGAAAATGAACTTAAGAAAAAAAGGAATTATTTTTTTTTTAAAGATTTTATTTATTTATTTGAGAGAGAGTGAGTGAGAGAGCACGAGAGGGAGAAACAGACTCTCCACTGAGCAGGGAGCCCGATGTGGGACTCTGATCTGGGGACTCCGGGATCATGACCTGAGCTGAAGGCCGATGCTTAACTGACTGAGCCACCCAGGCAGCCTGATATAAAGGAATTCTTAAAAAAAAAAATGTGAAGGCTACTAGCTTCCAGGCAGTGTGCACAGTTAAAGGGGAGGAAAGATTCTCTGAGCAGGAGAGGCACGTCTCATGCTGCACCTGGGTTCTTGCCCCTCCTGAGTGAGAAGCCAGCAGCTGAGTTTCTCTTTGGAACCCAGGTCTCTCTCTGTTCTCTTCAGCCGCTGATCATCTGTGCCTTATTTGTTCTGTGGCCCTCCTTCATTCCACTTGCTCTGTGCTTTCTTGCTTTGCAATAAAATAATATTCCTTGCCTTCCTAATCTTGAAGGTATATCTTATATCAGGATATAGACTTTGTCAGTGAGCCATTTCCTGTTCCCTTCACCCATAATTCAACGAGCTGTTCTCAGTTCTGACTTTGAGAGATTACTCCACATTCTCACAGTCGGCCGTGGTCAGCGTCCCTTTTCCCTTTCGGGGACGGGCAACGAGGACAGTGGACATCAGTTTAGGATCTGAATGGGCAGCGGCTTCATCTTCCTGCACATCATCTATGTAGCTAATTGCAAGGCTCTGAGTGGTGTTCAGGATGATTTTTTGGAACTTACCGAGTTAGGGAGATTTAACTTTGGATTCCTGTATACTGGAAACTTACTAAAGAAGTCATGAGGAGGGGCGCCTGGGTGGCTCAGTGGGTTAAAGCCTCTGCCTTCCGCTCAGGTCATGATCTCAGGGTCCTGGGATCGAGCCCCACATCGGGCTCTCTGCTCAGCAGGGAGCCTGCTTCCCACCCCACCCCCTGCCTGCTTCTCTGCCTAGTTGTGATCCCTCTCTCTCTGTCAAATAAATAAGTAAAATCTTAAAAAAAAAAAAAAAAGAAGTCATGGGGAGAAGTGGGGTACCAAGACAAGAATACAGGCTTTTGGAATCAGCCAGACATGAACTTCCAGCTCGAGACCATATAGTGAGGTGGTTCAGGGTGAGACTGAGTCCCAGTTGCACCATTTACTTGGTGGCTAAAATGGGTTAGTAATAGTGTTTCCTTCACAGTGTTGCTGTGGGAGTGAAACGAGTTACTGTATGGGAAAGCATTTGGAATGGAGCCTGACTCAGTATAAGACATGCTATTGTTATTGTTGTTGTTGTTATTATTATTATTACTGACTATTGTCTTGGGCTAGTGAGTTAACTACTCTAAGCCTGAGTTTCTTCACCTATAAAACCAGAGCAGGAATGACAATCTCATGGTTCCTGGAATTAACTTAATGTATGTAAAACTTCTAGCTCAACGTCTGGTATATAGTAGAAGCTCTCTTAAGGGTATTTAATTTTAGCATATGATGAATAACTTCCACCTGATTTACCTTGCTGTGTTTGAGGCTTGGCAAAAGACTTAAATGAAGAGATAATACTAGACCGCATTATGACAGTAGGGGGACAAGCGGAGCCGAAATTGTCTCCAAAGCAATGTCCCTGTTCCACAGTGAGGTCCTCACTCCCCAAGGTCATTAGAACCCCCGTTCTCCGCCAGTCTTGATTTCCATCAAATGTCTCCTCCTGGAGCAAGTGAGTCTGACTCAGGCACTTGCTCCTTAATCTTTGTGATTGTTGAAGGAGGGAATAAAATCCAAAGGTTCTTTTTAACCAGGTCGCTGGCAGCGACCTTTGTGAACTTTGGGACCCAGTGAGAGATCTTGACAATTTCTGCTAAGATCTTGTAACTGGCTGAATTACTCTGAGGCCCAAGCCGGGCAGTGACTATTAACATTTAGCACTAAAGCCTGATTATCGTGTGATAGTCGCTCCATTAGCTCTTGTTGCTGCTGTTGTTCATAAAAGCCCTTCCGTGTCACTCCCAGACCTCTAGTCTCCTGCCCTGACCTCTCTCTCCATGCACATTTGAAACATTTCTCATTATCCCTCTTAGCTTTGCTTGTTATTCCTATGAATGACTTGGGCAATCTCTTATAGTCTCCAAAGCATGATATTCTGTTCATTCCATGCCGCCTCACCCTCCTCTGGTGTGTTCCAGATGGTTTTGTACCAAGCAGAGCATATGCCTCTTTCTTCCCCTTGATTACTCTTTGCATTTCTTCTTTCTTCTGCATCGTCCTCCATTTGATTTACTTCTGAAGTATTTATTGCTGGGGTGACGTGCATAATGAATACCCTTGAGCGTTCATTAAGTTTAAGTTTGAACAGTTTCTATTTCCCCTTAGCGTCCTTGATGTTTGATTCTTTTGGTTACTTCCTTGTGTAAACCTCCCAGTTTGCCAGCATTTACTCCACAAAAATTCTTACCTCTCTTTCAAGTTGTGCTATATATATTTTTAAACCACATGGAACTTATCTTAAAATGATGCCCTCCTGGGGCCCCTAGGTGGCTCCGACAGTTAAGCGCCCGGTTTTTGATTTTGGCTCGGGTCATGATCTCAGGGTTGTGAGATCGAGCCCCATGTCGGGCTCCACACTGGGTGTGGAGCCTGCTTAAGATTCTCTCTCTCCTGCTCCCTTCACCCCTCCCCACCTGCTCACTCATGTGTGTGTGCTCTCTCTCAAAAAAAATAAAAAATTGAAAAAAAAAAAAAAGGAAGAAAAAGAAAAAGAAAAAGAAAAAAAAAATGATACCTTACTAGTGATTCTTGGGATTTCCCTGTCTGTCCCATTCTGTGTAAAGGAATTGCTCCAGGTATCTCTTGCTGTGGAACAATGACCTACACCTCAGTGGTTTAGAACAGTTATTATCTCCCATGAGTCTTCGGGTTGGCTGAGCATAGGTGGACAGTTTTCACCTGGGGTTTCTCATGCCGTTGCTGTAGGCCAGTAGTCATCTGAAGACTTGAAGGGGCTGGCCAACCATTAGGCTCACTCACGTGACTGGCCGTTGAGGCTGGCTGCTGGCTGAGGGTTCGGCTGAGCTGTCCCACTGAAACAACTTAACATGGCCTTTCCAGGTGACGACTTGGGCTTCTTGAAGCATGGTGGCCGGGTTCTGAGGAGAGGCATCTTAAGAGTGAGCATTCTGAGGTGAAAGATGAAAGACTAGCATTACTTCCATTGCCCTTGATCGGTGCGAGTGGGCTTTACAAGGGAGTGTATACCGAGAGGTGTGCCTCCCTGGGGGAGACTGTCTACCACAAGAGCCAGTAGTTTAGTCTGTTCCTTGTATTGTTCCTTCTTTTAGAGTCAGACAGGCCCTTTTATTTTTCACTTAAATTATTGAGGTATAATTGACACACAATATTATATAGACTGGTGTACAACATAGTGATTCAGCATTGTATATGTTGTGAAATTGTCACCACGATAAGTCTAGTTACCATCTGTCACCTTACAAAATCAATACAGTATTATTGGCTATATTCCCAACATGGTACCTTGCATCCCTGTGACTTATTTTATAACTGGAAGTTTGTACCTCTTACTCCCGTTTCTCTATTTCAGATCCCCCAACTCCCCTCCCCTCTGGCAACCGCTATCTGTTCTCTATACCTATGTGTTCGGTTTTATTTTGTTTTTAAAATTCCACATATAAGTGAAATCATGTGGTAGTTATCCTTCTTTTCTGACTTATTTCACTTAGCATAATACCCTCAGGGTCCATCTGTGTTGTTGCAAGTGGAAGGAGTTCATTATTTTTTATGGCTGAGTAGTATACCATATTGTTTGTGTGTGTGCATGTGTGTATGTATCACGTCTTCTTTATCTATTCATCCATTGATGGACACCTAGGTTGTTTCCATATCTTGGCTATTGTAAATAATCCTTTAGTAAACATAGAGATGCATGTATCTTTTCAATTAGTGTTTTCAATTTCTTTAGATGGATACCTAGTAGTGGAATTGCTGGTGTATATGGTAGCTCTATTAAAAAAAATTTTTTTTTAAATTAACATATAATGTATTATTTGTTTTAGGGGTACAGGTCTGTGATTCATCAGTCTTACACAATTCATAGCACTCACCGTAGCACATACCCTCCCCAATGTCCATCACCCAGCCACCTTATCCCTCCCACTGCCCTCCCCTCCAGCAACCCTCAGTTTGTTTCCTGAGATTAAGAGTCTCTTATGGTTTATCTCCCTCTCTGGTTTTGTCTTGTTTCATTTTTTTCCTCCCTTCCCCTATGATCCTCTGTCTTGTTTCTCAAATTCCTCATATCATATGATAATTGTTTTTCTCTGATGGACTTATTTCGCTTAGCATAGTAGCCTCTAGTTCCATCCATGTCGTTGCAAATGGCAAGATTTTGGGGTTTTTTGATGGCTGCATAATATTCCATTGTGTATGTGTGTGTGTGTGTGTGTGT
>JAPYYM010003989.1:0-10560 GCA_028534135.1 Potos flavus
CTCAACACTAGAGCTTTCCCCCCAGTGTGACCTACTACATTTCCATCTTCCGCAAAACCAAGTGCAAGTATATATTTTATGGAGAGCAGTCTTGGAGATCCATTTCTATTTCATTTGGAAAGAGCTGTCACTCTTGAACACATATACTAAATCCATGGTTTCAATCCTCTAAGTGACTAAAAGGTCAGAAAGTTTTAAAGAACCCCCTGGAAAGGATATTGAAGACTTATACAAGTTAACTGAATCTCCCAAGTTTCTGTTTTTTTTTTTTTGTTTTTTTTTTTAAGATTTTGAGAGAGAGAGAGAGAGCGCGCGCGCACATGAGAGGGGAGAAGGTCAGAGGGAGCAGCAGACTTCCTGCGGAGCCGAGAGCCCGATGTGGCACTCCATCCCAGGACTCCAGGATCATGACCTGAGCCGAAGGCAGTTGCTTAACCAACTGAGCCACCCAGCCGCCCCCCACCCCCTAAGAATGTCTTTTATCAACTACCATCCTAGCAAGCACAACCCAGCTGGGACCGTTTGGACCAACATTGAAGTCTCTCCCATAGTTTCTAAGGAAAATCTTCACTGTGTATCACACAAGGTTCCCTCTGTTTTTGCCTCCTTGCATGCATTCACGATTTGGGAGTTCAAAGACCTCACTGAGCACCTCCTGTCTGAGGCAACGTACGTGGATGTCTTCACTGATGTCATATGTCTCCAGGTACTGAAGATGCTTTTGTTTTTAAATGGAGGAGGTGATTACTGACCCCCAAAATGACAGGGCCAAAGTTACACAGGTGGTGGGCTTAAACTTCTGACTTCGGTTTCTTTCATCCTCCCACAGCTCCACACCATTCAACCTCCCCCTTCATTCTGGAGATTTACCACTTCTCCAGCCTCAATGTGATGACCAGACCTCCAGAGAATGAAGTCCCAGGAAGGAATGGCGGTGGCGATCAGGATTACCCCATCAACAGTCATGTTTACCCTCCTTGCTGTGCTCTGCCCCACATCCCGCTGGCTCAAAGATCTGGTTTAAGGCCCATCACCCTCTGCAAAGCCCCCTCATTCCCTCCCTTCCCAGCTGAGACCGGCAATGATCTGTAGTTGAGAGATGATCTCTGATGCCTAGGGCTCCTTTTGCCAATTTTTTTTAAAGCTGAATGTGTAACTTGAATGTTCAAATCTCCAAAATAAACCCAAGCCCATCTGCCATCTGGCCCCATGTGTGAGGCAAAAACACTTTATCATCATGTGTAGAAACCTGTGTATTCAGCATGAAGGCCACTTCTGCCCTGGGGGCTTACGGTCCAGGTTACCCAACTACTCAGAAAGAACACGCCATTCGAGAAAGTTGTAAAATTTCACATAGGGCAAGGTTCCGGGCTATTTATATTGTGCTTATAAGAAGTACCACATGGGGCCTTGGGTGGCTTTTTGTTAATTCTAAATTATTCAGCACCACAGTGATAGATTGCTAATTAAAATGCTAACCCCTAAGGCAAGGGCCCAACGGGGAACAATCCTCCGGGCTTCACTAACTCCTTCTCACTGCATCAGAGGCAGACCTCTCCCTTTGCCTCCCTCCCTTCAAACCGCCAAAGCACACCAAAGGGCCCTCATCCTTACAAGTCAAACACGTTAAACAGCTAAGAAAGTAAAGTGGAAAATCTAATGACAAGGTGATTTATTGGGGTCCTTTCAGAGGCCTGCAGCTCCCGAAGACTCAGGAAGTTGACAATTGACATTTTAGAAAATGGGCTGTCTTCTCCTTGAATATGCCTGAATTCCCTTTGTCTCTTGCACTGGAAGGCCCGTGTCCCTGATTCCCCTTCCCACCACAGTACCCGAGACAACCCAGGGCGTCCCCATCACTGCTCCCCAAGCCACATCAGTGCCATCTGGGACACCAAGTAAAAACGAAGGAAATAGGAATAGAGTATGGATGTTCATTAAGAATGTGCTCATAATGGTTTAACACATGCAGCATACTAATATGTGAACAGGACAAAGTGGGAACAGGGATGTAGGAACTCTGTACTACCAGTTTTTCTGGCAATCGGTTTTTTCTGTAAACTTCTAAAATTAGAAGTTTCTTTTTAAAAATGACAAAATGCTGAGAAGTGTGGAAACATGAGATCACGCATACATTGGGCAATTTCTTTAAAACTAAACATGAACTGTAAGACCCAGCTTCTGCACTCCTGGGCATTTATCTCCAAGAAATGAAAACATATTCCTACAAAAGCCTGTACGCCAAAGTTTACAGCACCCTTATCTGTGAAGGCCACGAACTAGAAGCAAGACAAGTGGTCAGACTGTGGTACAGCCACACCACAGAATCCTGTTCAGCAATAAGGAATGCATTACCATGCAACAACCAAAGCCGATTTCCAAATTACGTTGCATGAGAAAAGCCAATTCCAGAAGGTTACATACTGTAGGACTCCGTATGTGTAATATTCTGATGGAGTTCTATAAATGGAGAACCAATTAGTGGTTGTCAGAGGTTAAAGAGGGGGTGGAAACAGGTGTAGCATAGGAGGGGTAAGAGATCCTGGAGATGGAAAGGTTCTGGATCTTAACCACATCAGTGACAAAATCTCAGTTGTGACATTCTACTGTAGCTTGGTAAGGTATTGCAATTGGGAGAAACTGAGTAAAGGGCCCCTGGGATTGGTCCATATTGTTTGTCACAACTGTGTGTGAATCTACAATTCTCTCAAAGAGATGGTGTTTTAAAGCCAGTAGGTGGCCAGGGGACACCCAAACACAAGTGGGCTGGGAGTCCACCAGCGAAGGTAAGAGACGTGGAACACGGCATTGAGACTATGGAAGCCAAGCCCTCACAGTATAAACGTGGAGGAGTGAGGCTGGCCTGAATTAAAAGGTATTGGTGTGAACTTGTATTTCTTTAGCCATACTTAAAAAAAACACAAGCATATATTTATGTGTACAAGTGTAGGTTTATACACAATCATTTCCTAGCTCTGTCCACTCAAAGGGCTTGAGGGCAACACGCCAGGGGCAACCACTAACTTCATGCCCAGAAACTGGTTTCTGAGTACTTCTCCACTAGAAACAACCAGGGCTCCTTAGGAGAAACGGATTCTGGGCTGGGGCAGAGAAATACAAGATGCATCTGGAACGCTGTGTCAGGGTAAAAAATGAGCTCATGTCAAGAGGCATAGAAGTCCACTTAAAGGGTGCCCACCAACCTGGTCTGGGACAGTTTGAACAAAATAAATGACAGTCGCATAACTCATTGAACAAAACTCCTGAGTTACATGGATAAGTGAATGGCTATATATGGGAAAGAGAAGGCATCTCCTTATGTAGAAGCCAACAAATAGAGCAAACGATGGTCACAGTCACCCTATAGCTACCAGCATATTAAAAGCAACTCTAGGAAAGAAAACATCAAAGGATGCTAAAATTAGATAAAAGTCAGGTGAGAAATAGAGATTTATATCCTCAAAGTGCCTCCCTACAAAATATCGCAGAGGAGAGGAAAAAAAAGCAACTTCACGGAGGAGGAACCTGGCAGACAGCACCTGAAATGATCTGAGTTGCCCCCACCCCCAACAGGACCAACCAGGCATCACGAGCCTTCCCACAGGTGGCAACGGTCACAGCATCCAGCCAAAAACACGCGACCCAAATGGAGAGCCTTTCTAACAGTGCTGGGGCTAGAACCTTCAGAAGTGGCCACGTCAGGAAACTCCAGGGAAGACCAAGGCATTGCTGCAGACCAAAGCAAACTAGAGCCAGGCCAGACCAGTGGCAGGTGGCACCCTGGACTGGAGCCCTTCCTACCACGGACACCCCACGAACCGCCAAGCTCAATTCAAGGGAATGCAAAGCCCTTCAGTGATTCTTGCAACTCTCAAGTTGGAAACGGTTTCAAGATGTTTAAAATAGATCGTTTTTGCTGTTCGCCCTTCCACCTCCTTTTTGACTAGAATGCAGGTGTGCCGGCATGGAGATGAGGTCACAAGGTAAGGCTGGCAGGACAACCAAGAGGGGCTGCAGCCCGGTCCCATCATCCCAGACGGCCCTCAACCGTCGTCCTTCCCTGGAGGGAAAGCAACCCCTTGACGGTGTCCGGGCACTACAGTGGGGCTTCCGGTCACGCACGACCAAAGCGATCGTAACGTTTAATAGATAGACTCCTGTATTCCTGGTTGCCACTATTACTAACAGAGAAACCCACCAAAACGGAGCACAGACTTGCTCCAGGGCCAAAGCGGCAAAGCAGGTTTTGTGAAGCGACAGCAGTCAACAAAAAAAAAAAAGGGGGGGGGGGCGGGGGGAGAAAAGCGCCTGGCCAGAAACAGGAGCAGTCTCCACCGAGACTCCAGGGAGGAGGAGGAACAGGGCTGGGGACAGACCTCTGGTAGACTGCTCCTTAAAGGGACAGGAGAAGTCAGCGGCGGCATCTTCCCGGAGCAGCAGTACCTGCTCGGGACACAAGAGGAGTTAAACATGCTCTCGGGTGTCTTTCCACCAGAGCACCCCTTAGAACACAGTCTCCAGGAGAAAGATCCTCAATGCCGGTGGACACGGATTCGGTGTGTGTACACGCCCTCCCAATTCCTGCTGAAAGCCTAACCCCCACAGCGACAGCATTAGCAATCAGGGCCTTCGGGGGGGAGTAGGTCATGAGGGTGAAGCCCGCAGGAATGGGATCATGCCTTCATAAAAAGGACCCTGGTGGGGCATGCAGCCAACTCTGGATTTTGGCTCGGGTCATGATCCGGGGGATCATGGGATCAAGGGCCATGCTCAGCAGGGAGTCTGCTTGAGATTCTCTCATTTCCCTCTGCCCCTCCTGCTCTGCATGCTCCAAAGTAAATCTTAGACACACCCCCTGGAGAGTTCTCTGGCCCTCTCTGCTGTTTGAGGATATAAGGAGACCACCACCACCTTCAACCTGGAAGCGGGTCCTTAGCAGAACCCAACTACCGTGGCACCCTGACCTTGGACTTCCAGCCTCTGGAACCAGGAGAAAGGAGTGTGTTGTGCATAAGCCACCTCATCCGGGGTCCCTTGTGACAGCAGCCCAGAGGAAGATACTAGGGAACTTTCAGAGTACAACCAGTCAGTAACCCGCGGACTGCCAGAAACCGCTCTTTCATTCCTAGTTCTACACTTTGTTTCTTAGGCAACTCTTCTAATCACAATGCATTTGTATTGTAACCCTCATAGTTGGCCAGGACGCCCTCCTCACTCTTTCAAGTTTCTTTCATACCACTATGTTCATCCTCACTCTCAACAGTACCATGAAGTCAATCCAGTTGCTTCTTTTTAACATGTGAGAAAACCGATGCAGACACTAAGCCACTCGCCCAGGTCCTCACAGCAAGGAAACGGCATCAGTGGGACAAGAATTCAGAGCCATGGCTCCCAATCCTGCAGGCCTCTGCCTCAACCACCTGGAATATCCTTAACAGCATTGTCGATTTTTGACCTTGCTGTCCCTGCTTTAAGATTAGAATAGTGTACTGTAAATGGCTCGAACACAAGATCAGAAAACAGTGAACAGGAGGAAATGCCTGTTTCACCTGGCCTTTGAAGAATGGGCAGGAAATTCAGCATTCCATCTTTCTCTACTTGCTTGCATTTTTGCTTCTACAGTGAAGAGCTGCAAAATATGCTTGCCCGTGGGGAGCCCACCCCACCTCCTGAGACTCCCCTTCCAGTTAACATCCCCTCAGTATTTTCCAGGCCCTTCAAAACCTGAAATAACCAGAGTCTCAACTGTTCAGACCAGTAAGTACCAAATACCTATGACGTAACACCCGCTGGGCCCTTGGCATGGACTCTGCCCCCATCGAGGAGCTGAAGAGATAAGGCAAGTGTGTAAAGCATTAAGCAATCATCTACGACATTCGTGACAGTACAGACCATGACTGATGCAGAGGCATTAGAGGACAGGAGCAAACACCGAGACCAAGTAACGCATGCACGGACATTATTTACAATAACTGCTTCAGAGTACGAAGAATAGCTTCCCTAGGCTGAGGTAGTCAGGGAGGGTTTATGGAAAAAGCGAACACTGAGCCTTGAGAACTTGGAAAAGGAAAGAATATTCTAGGTAGAAGCAGCATGGGCGCAGAAAAGCTCAAGGCACATCAGGAGAGGCCAGTGGGGGAACAGTCAGTCATACGAGGCAGTCATCCGCTCATGATCAGACGGAGCAGTCCTGGTGCTTTGGCCCAGAGAGAGGCTTCAAGCCGGAATCCACAAAAGGAGTGCTTCTCGCACCTGACAAGCAGCCCAGAAACTCCCGAGTCCCGAGTTCTGGAGTCTCAGCCTAAGACACATGGCACGCAGGAGGGCGTTCCGTCAGGAAGTTAGGAGGGTACAGATGGTCCTGAATGGGGAACGAACCGCCACAAACGGTCACCACCTCGTGAATGCGGAGCCCAGCATCGTCCCATCTAGCTCGCCCTGAAAACAAACCCGGGAGAAGACTGCAGGAGCACAGCCAGCAGACCCTCCTTCTCTGATAACCAATCCCGAAACCAGCTTCAGAAATACAGCAATAAGTCTTCCTCCTTGTGCTTATTTACCAAAAAATACTTGTGTGTCCTCAAGGGGATCTAGCCAGAGTGGCCAAAGTCTGCATATTTAAAAAAAAAAAAAAAAAAAAAAAAAATCAGTGGAGACCTTTGTTCTAATGACCACTGGGGACTATGTTCACCAAAGTGTAACTGTGCTAGGACATTCCTCAGCATGTGAGCATAGGCGTGAATGAACGCAGAGACTGTCCAGACCATTCTGTCTGATAGGAGGACCCTGAAGACAAAGCACACCGACCCCCAGGCCCAGGGAACTGGAATTCCCAACAGGTTCCTGGTCCAGTGAGTCCTGTCATGGTGAACTCTGGCCAGGCTCAAGCAAGCCTCGCCTGCTCGGTGACAGGGTGCAACTCCCTCAGTCTAATGTCAAACATCTAAAATAGAGGGGAGTCTGCCAAATGCAACATCATAAGGTCAATCACCTTTCACTTGTTTTAAAATGTTTCTCAAGCACCATCTACGTGCTACACACGCTCTTGGCATCGAAGATTTGAGTAAGGAATATACTAACTGCTGTCCTCATGAACCCCAGGATCTAGCTCAGGTACTGATATATTTAAGTGCCAGGTATTGATATATTAAAAAAAAAAAAAAAAAAAAAAACCCAAGGTAATGGGCTGAGGAGGTGGCAAAGGAGGTGCCCAAGGCGGCGATCCGCAGAGGCTGGGGTGGTAAGTGGCCAGTGCAAAGACGCAGCAGAGAACACCGAAGCAGAAGGACTAGGGCAAATGCACAAGGCGGTGGGTTGGGCACGCAGCCTGCAGAGCTCCCTGAATACTCAAGAAAGCAGCTAGCAGGGAAGCAACCAGCAAGTGAGGAAAACAGGGAGACGAATGGATTCGGGGCGGCGTGGGCCAGATTACGTAGAGTCCTAGAGGCCCATCACAGGTTTGGGTTTTCTTCCAGAAAAGAGAAGCAGCTGGATGGTTTCAAGCAGAGGAGTGACAGAAGCCAATGAGCACTTTCCAGGACTGATGTGGCTACCGTGAGAAGATACTGGAAGGGGACAGGGAAGAAGCAGGAAAGCCAGTCAGGAGACGACTGCCATTTGCCAGCCAGAGGCCGAGCTGGATGGGTCGCGAGCCCAGCAGGAAGCGAGGGCGGGGGTTCTGTGGAAGAGGAATCAACAGGGCTTGCAGGGAGACTGGGTGTGGAGGGGCGGAGGCCCTGAACTGGGGACTAAGAATTAAATCCTGATCTTGCCCTAACTCAGGAATGGGGAGAAGGTGGGAGGAGAAATAGGGAAAGCATTTTGTCTAAGCCTCTTTCATGGTGAGGCAGCGCCTTCTGGCAACGTGCACGCTTCCACACTGAACTACCTCACTCTACACAGGGAGACCAGACAGATCGGAGAAGCAGCATTGCTTTTTTCGACATACACATTGTGACTCAGATTAAGTGACACTTTTACAGAATCAGAAGGACCCAAGGGACCCGGTCCTACTCTCTTCAGTAAATGAAGAAATGGAGGCCCAGAGAGAACCCAGGGCTTGGCCAAGGTAGTTAGCATCTCTAAAGTATCCATCCAATTAGATTTACATATTACAATCCAAGTCTCCAAGCAGAGAACTCCGTGCTCTTTCCATTAGCCCACCCTCGTTCTAGGCTGCTTCTAGGTAGAGCAAGTCCCTGGACATTAGTCAGTCCGAATACACCAATAGACGGGAAACTGGAAAAATAAACACAGTAACACAACTAGTGACATGTAACTTAAACTCCTTTAGATACAAACAAGCTACTGAGTATCCAGGAAAACATACACCCACGGCAGCAAAGCCACAGGAGAGGGTACTGCCCCACCTCCAGCAGCCCGCAGTCCCCAGTAAGGGGCAGCACCAGGCTGCCGCGTGCTGGAACCCCGACCGCACCGCCTGCAGCCTTGCAGCTGCCCACTTTGCAGAGGGAGTCTGAGCACATCACTTCACAATTCAGAGTTTCAGCTTAACTTCCTACTTCAGAGGGCACTAAGGAACCAAAAAGGAAAAAGACAACTAGGTGCGTTCACAACTTGGAAATCACACAGTATGTAGGAAAGATCACTGTTAATCAAGAACTGGTATTTTCTGAAGGGGAAAAGCTGAAGCCAACCCACTGTGGATTCCTTCAAGTCCCCCCCACACACACATGGATAGAATTAGGAGATTGGGGCAGGACAGTAATATACCCTTAGACACTGATGCACATGTGAAGTGGAAAAGGCCTTATCTTTCTTTCACTTGGTTATACAAATGCCTCGCAGAGCGCTAAGGAATCATCTGAGACGTGTCACGACTTCAGAAAGCATCAGACCTCAGGCATCAGGGTCTGTTCTTAGAAGAACACAGCCCATGCCAGGGCCCCGATCAAGTGACAGGCAGATCACAGAAGGCAGCCGGCCACACCAGGACATCAGCCCATCTTGGATCCATCGCCAGTTAGATGCTTGATCTAGAGCTAAGACCAGCTTCTAGGGCATTATGGGGAGCAGACATCTTAGGGGGGAAAAAAAGAAGCCAAACCAGGTCCTAACCAGCTCTCCGGGGATCTGGTCCCACTTGATTGCAGCAGCCTTTATTCTAGGCCTGAACCAAGTAACCTTCTGCGCAAGCAGGTCCCAGCTAGCAGCAGGGCCCGCACCCTGCCTGTGTACCTTCCGTCTCCTCTACCTGAACAGCCCTGGTCTCGTCCCTCATTCCTTTCCTGTCTGCATCCAATCCTGCAACCTATGCATACCTTCATCCTAAAAGATATTAGAATAAACTCAACTGAGGTGCAAACATTTTTCTGAGAAACCACAGATCAATTTCTTTATACTTTTATAGATGAGCACAATCTCAAAAAAAAACTTATTCCTTACTTCTCTTACCATTTAAAATTATTCCTTTTCATCTTATTATTTCCTTCCCAGTAGTCCTTTCTAGCCACTTTTCGGGTGACCAAGCAGTTTAGGTCATAGGGGTCCAATTCCCCTCCTAAGGCACTCCCCTGCAGCATCCTTGCTGGACAGTGCCCCACCTGCTCCAACACCTACAGAGACGAAGGCCTCATTCCTGCACAAGGCAGGCCCACTTGGGGCAGGAAGACCCTCACTGGCCATGAATTCCTGTACACCAAGCTAAATATGCCTCCCTGAACATACCCACTGTTGACCACTCTGATCTTTGGAAGAACTCGGAGGAGACTCACAGCCCCGCAGTACTTTGGGATTATAGTTCCTTTTCTTGGACTCGTAAGCCCCGTGTCCCCCAGCTGCTCCTCAGATGCTAGTTTTCAGGCATCTACCTCTGGATGAGCTCCATTTACTGAGATCCCCCCGAAGTAGGTAATCAATATCAGAACATAATCGAGCAGAATCGTATTGGGGGGGTGTCAATCCTGAAATCAATAATGCAGTGAAAGTCATGCAGCACCAAAATTACCCCTGAAAATCCCTTGTGCTGCCCATCACAGATGCTCTCCCTCCCAGAGGCTCTGAACTGCCTAAGCAGACTCCCCCTCCCACCCCTCCCTCACCATGGGGCCCAGCCTAAGCACGGTGATCGCTAACACATGGAGAAGTTTTCATGGGGTTCTGTGGTTGTTTCCTGGACATCGGTTGCTTTTACCAGCACAGCTAGCTGCACTACCCACCTCTCAGTGTGTCCATCCTAAGGAACAGCACCGCTGTTCACGCTCTTCAAAGAGCATCGCTCCTCTTTGGGTCTTCAAGTTCAACCTCCACCCCCTTCAGCCGTGCCTCAGTCCACTTCACAACGACCAAAGAGCTGACACTGGGCAGAATTCACCCGAGAACTTTGCAAAACTTCCATCTTGAAGTCTCACTTTTGCAAAGCATGGTCTGGACACGACAGAGGTCATAAGGAGGTTCGTGTGATAGCAATCTTACTATAGTACATAAAATCAACAGCATTTCCCTTTACTAAAGGCTGCAGTCATTTTTATACCTGTAAGACAATTGTATGATTATTGTCACTTATCATCCCAAGTGAAAGTTAATGGCACTGGTTTCTTG
>JAPYYM010000399.1:0-14725 GCA_028534135.1 Potos flavus
GGCTAACATCAAAAAATTAAGGGACCTACAGAAAAACCTGGACTCCAGTTTGTCTTGACAAATCTGAAGGTCAAGTTCACATACAGCTACGACTTGCTGTTCCTTCTTTCCGGGTAAACAGGGTAAGCGCAGTCAGGTTCATAGCAGACGCCTCCTCCCCTCTCCCCCACCCCAGTGCCTGCCAGGCTTGGCCCTAAGCTCTGTGTTTTGGGCTCTGGTGATCGAGGTCAAGTATCTGACGACAGAGAGAGACAGCCAGGGTCTCAGAGTGCCATGTCCCACAGGCTGGGAAATAGTGACACCCATGAAGGAAGGGAATAGGACCAACCCAGTTTTCAGTCAAGTTGAGTTTGATTTGCACAGATTTGCAGTTTAAAAATATGTGACCACATCTTGAAGGAGAGATCAAGGGTACAGATCAATTTAGGAGGCAAAGAGAGGTCCAGAAGATCCAAGGGATAAGAAAAAGTCAAGTTCATGGCTCTGATGGAACAAAACTGACAAAGTTGGGGGGTGGGGGAGCAGCAAGAACAATGATCTAGAGGATTTGCCCAGCACCCCGGTTTCCCTGGCAGGGCAAGGTTAGGAACTGTGAGAGAAAGGGGTGAGCCAGTCTGGAGGAGGGTGGAGGCTGGGGGCCGGTGTTGAGGGGCAACTTTGGGGAACCAGCCAGGTGAGAGGTGGGGAAGCTGGGAGCAGCTGCTGGTAGACAGGGTGTTCAGCCAACGTGCCTGGGTTAAAGTCATTCCTCTGCTCCCCCTGCAGAGAACTGCCCAGGGCAAGAAGCAGCAATGGAGAGTGGACGGGAATATGCTCGGCCATTTACTCATTCATTCAGCACCCACCTCCTGAACTATGTGTCCGACACTACACAGGACATGGGGATGGACCCTTCCGTCCCTTGAGAGCTCACGTTCTAGCACAGGAGATCAACACTGACACGTGACACAAAACACATCTGAGGGCTAGAATCATCAGCTGCTTCTAGGGGGAACAGAGAGGAGGGGCATCGCACCAGGGAGTCAGGAAAGACTTCTTGAAGACATAAAGCTTGAGCTAAGTCTTGAAGAATAAACAGGAGTTCAGCAGCCACGGAGGACAGAGACCGCTGTAAATGGAGGGTGCGGCAGGAGCCAGGGCGCAGAGGTGGGCGGAGTACACATTTGGGGAGCTGTCCACAGTTCAGCGTGGGGGTGGCGGAGGCGAGGGAGCAGCAAGTGCCCAGCATGGGGCCTGGAGAAGGGCCCCTATGAAGGATCGGGGTGCACCATCTGAATGCAGTGGGAATGACTGCACTAGAGGGTGGGAGTCAGGACCGGAGGTCTCAGGGACGCTGATGGGGGAGAGGCTGGCAGCCCGAGGTACAGTAAGGAGAATTCTGAACGGTGCATGCCAGACAATTTCAAATCCTAGCTCCATCATTTCCTGGGTGCCCTTGGACCAGTCGCCTAATCTCTTCCACTTGCATTTTCTTATCAGTTAAATGAGGATAATGAAAGTATCAATGACTCTTGCGAGGAGGAAAAACCATAGTAACTACCAGATAACAAGCACTCCATAAAAAGTAACTATTAATACCACTGCAGCCTAGCCCGTCCCAGTTCTGCATCAACGCTCCCTCGTGCTCCTTCTGCCCTGGGTTTACAGCTTTGCTTGAAACTAGACTGTTCCCTTTCCGGCTCTGACCCACCTCCCTGGCTGGCGGTGGAGCTAATGGGCGCTCCACGTGCCTGGGAGAGGTTGCCATGGTGACCTCCCAGCGTGGCTTTAGGGACTCCGGGAGCAAACCAAGCCCTTCCTTTGTTCCAGCGATCCCGGCTATTCTAGATATTTACTGCTAGGCGATTATTGCACATCTGAAAAAGCTGAATGATACTCTTTAGCACATTGTGAAAAGCTGGAAACAATCCAAATTCCTGGCACTAGCGAGCTGGCCGGGTAAGTTATGGTCGAGCCATGCAAAATTGCACGGCGTGGCTATTAAAAATGTTACAGATCTGTGGTTACTGACAGGAAACGGTGTCATGACATGTTATTAAATGAAAAAAGCAGGTTATGGAGCCGCATAAATCTTGTAATACCATCCATATAAAACTGTGTTAACATTTAACTGCTTGTGTTTATGGACGGAAAAGTGTTTGGAAGGATGTTCCCCAAAGTGTTCACGGTGGCTCCCTCTAGACGGTAGTGGTTAGCCCTAGGGATGTGCTCTACTCTCTTCCTCCTTTTCTATGACACTGGAGTTCGCCCACAATGAGCGTGTGTCTTTTTTTTTTTTTTTCCCCACCAAAGCATCAACGCCGTTAAAAGGAAATAAGTGAACCCTTGGCGAGTCTTGGAGAAATTAGCTTTGTGAGCCAATCCGCAGGTTGCCAATATCAGCCTTTCCTCACAGACCCACCACCTGAGAATCTCGAATCTGAGCCTTCCTGCCCCATCCTGACCGCTGGCCCAGGGGCAACCCTGGCCTTGCAGGTGCACAGAGCCAAATAGCTCACCCACTTTGGGAAAGCCACCACATTTCCCCCAGCTGCAGCTCAAGGGGGCTCCCTCTGCCATGGCCACGGTGAAGGTGGAGGTGGGCAAGAGTGCCCTGCACTGGGAGCACCGGGAGGTCATCAGTCAGTGCGTACACAGCGAGCACCTCGTGTGTGCCCTGGAGAGCCACGGAGTCGAAGACAGACATAAGCCTGCCCCCCGCATGCGGGGCTCCTGGTCTAGTGGGGGGCTCCAGGAAGCGCTTGCAAATCCAAATAACTCTTCATAGTTCCTACAAGGCTCTGCTCTCCTGACTCATGGTCCAAACTTTGTGTTCCTATGACAAAGTCATGGGGTCTCCTCTCAAAGGCCCTAGAACACCCCGCTCCTTAGCATATCCTCAAGTCCTCCACAGCCCACCCAGCCTCAGCATCACCTGCCACCAGTCTTGCCACATGCCCCACAGCCCATCACACCCCATCACTCCTCTCTGTCCTTGAATGCTCCATGTTTCTGCACTTGCTGTTTCCTAGGAGAGGGACCCCTCCTCTTACACTTTCTCTTAATGAAATTCTACCCATTCTTTTTTTCAAAGATGCTATTTATTTACTTGAGAGAGAATAGGAGAGAGCGTGCACAAGCAGTGGGGAGAGGGAGAAGAAGGTCCCCCACCAAGCAGGAAGCCCGACATGGGGCTCAATCCCAGGACCCTGGGATCATGATCTAAGCCTAACGCAGACATTTAACTGACTAAGCCACCCAGGCGCCCCAAAATTCTACCCATGCTTCAAGACTAAACTCAAGCATCATTTGCAAGAATCTCCATCATCCTATTTGCAAATTTCACAGTGAAATGCCCTGGCTCCCCCCTGGCAAGACTGGCCAAGTCTGCCTGGTTCACTGCTATGTCCACGGTGCCCAGGCCATGACTGGGCACCGTATCGCTGATGCTTGAATGCATGTTTGCTGAACAACTAAATGACTTCCACCGCCCACCACACACTGAACCCCAGAAGCAGGGTCTGCCCCATTTGTCTAGAACCTTCTGCCCAGTGGTTGCCAAGCTCTATTCATAAATCTTACACCTCGGTGCCAAAATGGTGTATTTTCCCTTGGTCCAAAATGTTTATTTGTGAATTTTTAAGATCTGAAATCTCATACCAACTGTAAAAAAAAAAAAAAAAAAAAAAGTATGAGACAACTGGGGAAATCTGAACGCCAGATATTTTATGACAGTGAGAAACGATCAATTCTTAAGGTGCAATCATAGAACCACAGCTGTGATTTTTAAAGAGCCCTATTCACTGAGAGATGAACAGTGAAGGAATTACAGATGAAATGATAGGATGTCTTAGATCAGCTTCGACAGAATCCAGCTGGGGGCAGGGGTGGTGGGTCAGGGGGTAGAGAGGAAGGAAGATTGGCCACGAGTTGGTCACTGTTGAGGTAAGGCATGGAATTTTTGCATATGTCTCAATTTTTGTATTTGTTTTATAAAGAAGACAATCACAATATAAAAAAAAAAAAAAAAAACCCTTGAAATGTCAACTATGTCTCGACTTCTCAGACAGAGCACAGCGGCAGACAAGGCAAAACTCTGTTGCTAGAAAGATCATGACTCTATTCGCTGGCTTTCCTAACAAGTGGAATATCAACACAACAGTTCCAAAACGGATACAGGAAATGCGCCATCAGACCCTCCATCTGAATAAGAGAAAACCAAAAAGCTTGAGGACAAACCAGAAATGCTTCAGGAACGAGAGCGACGGCTCCTTTTAAATAAAAAACAGAGGTCCCTGAAAAAAACCCAAAAGGCCTTGTCAGCGGAAAATATTTGAAGATATCTCACAAATCTCTCTTCTCACCATTCCCCCGGCTAGCGTAGAGCCAGGAAAAGCTTTTTCTTGAAAGTTTGATAGGAAAAAAACGTACTTGAGACACAATGGTACCACCAATGTACTTTTTTCAGATTCTGCTTTAAAAAGGGATCAAATAACATCTCATCTTCCATTTTTCATGACTGGATTTGGTGTTTTTGCAGTGTGTAGATTTTAACATTTTTATTGCATCATTTTTGTCTATCCGCGAGTTTAGACTAGAGCTGTGATGTCTATTTTTATCAATTTTACATTTATTTGATGTTCTAAGGCATTATACATTTATGTATTTTTGATTATTCAATATTTGGTTGTACGGAGTTAAATTTTTAAAAAATATTGATTTATTTCAGAGAGAGAGAGAGAGAGTGAGCAAGCAAGTGCGTGGGGCAAGGGGCAGAGGGAGAGAATCTTAAGCAGGCTCTACACCCAGCGAGGAGCCCTACATGGGGCTCGATCCCACGACCCTGAGATCATAACCTGAGCTGAAACTAAGAGTCACACACTCAACCGACTGAGCCACCTAGGCGCCCCGACTTAAATTTTTAAATACGTTCTTACAAAATGTATAAAATACAGGTAATGTAAAATCACTTTTCAGTATTTGGGATATACAGAGTAAGAGGGTCCTGACTCTTTTACTCCTGTGTGACTATCCCCACACATAATCAGAGCTGGCCCGATGGGTTCTGGGAATGCAGCCCAGTGGTCCTCAACTCGGGATGCACCTTAGAACCACCTAGAAAGCTTTCAAACATAGTGCTTCCCTGGGCCCACCACAGCTCAATTAAGATAAGCTCTCCAAAGGTCAGGGAGGGAAGGTGGAGCCCAGGGACCTCCCGCATAGCCAGCGTTGAGACCGCTGAGATTCTAGTCCAAGGGGAGAGCACAGCCCGCCCACAGCTGGTCTGGCACTGAGCTCTGCGGGGTGAAGACCGGGGCGTCCACACTCGCAACTCATTGGCCTCCAGCATGGGTGTATAGGGGGGTTCCTCCCACCCCCGGCTGGGAATGGGTGAGTCCCTGCCGGGCTGATGGAAGGTGAATGCAGGTCCTGAGGGTTGGGGTCAAATGTCAGGCCGCTGGAGAACGCACGATCCCATCTTCACCCGATGCCATCTTCGCCCGCTTCCCAAGCCTCTAATCTGATCAGAAACTTAAAGCCTGAGATAAGGCTGTGAGCCTGCAAGAGAGCCCAGACCAGAGGAGGAAGGGAAGGAGGGGGACGCGGCGAGGACGAGGCACCCAGCGCTTTCCCACCTCCTGGGAAAGCAGCTCTGGAACCCTGGAGGAGGCCATGCAGACCCTAGAGACCCAAGACCCCCCGAGGGGTTCTTCTGCTCACACCGCAGAGACACTGCCTCCCAGGGAGGGAGGCCTGCTCCGTGGGCACTGAGCTCCCCAGCTGGAAAATACCCAGGTGGGGTCTGGGGCACCTTCCCTGGGGAGGAAGGTGATGTTCCAGGTCGAGACAGGGGCCTGGGAAAACCTCTTTTCACATGAAGCTCCAAACTCAACCGCGCATCCAAAGACCCAGAGGTTAAGGCTGAAAACACAGTACACACTAGCTGAGCCCACCTCGGGCTCTCGTGGTCAGAATCCTCAGGAGGGCCCCCTGGAGACCGGCCTGGTTATCAAGTTCCAGTGCTGAGTCCCACGCAAGGCCCAGTCCTGGGACCGCTGCCCTGAGCTTCTGGGACTGTCCACCTCCACGTGGCCTAGGTCCATTCGGGAGACAAGACAGCCAGAGCCCAAAGTGAGAGGAAGAAGGGGGAGCTGGGGACCAGGGCCGGCAGGAGAAGGTGGAAAGCGTGTGCCCAGAGGGGAGGGAGGCCGAATGAGAGAGGGTTCAGGGATGGGCCCCCGAAGGAGGCGAGTTTTAGATTCGGTTCCACATCCCCTCAGGGAGCAGGTGCTCACGACTCGGGCCTTGCTGAGCGCGGTGTCAGAAATCATGGCGGGCCTCAAAGAGATCCCTTCTTTCCGAGGAGACAGACACAGTAATCAGCTGTGAGGGATGCCGCACGGCCACACCGGAATCATCACCTGACCTCCCGATCACGCCTCTACGCACGGCTCTCTCCGCTTCCAGACGCCCGTACCCTCAGACTTTGTCTTTCTGGAAAATTCTATCTCCCCCTTCCATGTCCCTCCACCTGAGCCCCTCCCCTCCCATCTGCCTCCGGGCCTCCTCTGGCACCCTCGCCATACCTCGGGCTGCATGGGTGTTCCCAGGGCTGCGTGTCTGTCCTCCTCCTGGACGGCAGGCTCCTGCCACGCTCACTGTGGAGTCCCAGGAACCAGGCACAGCACCTGACAGGCTGGGGAGAGCGCAGAAGAAAATCTGCCCGACTGTGCAGGGGAGTTCAGAGAAGGGGCCCAGAGCAAGGACGTCGGGTCGTCAGAGAAGGCTCCCGGAGGAAGTAAAGCTTCAGAGGGGAAGGGCTGGCCTTGGCAGAGGAGAGAAGGGTGCCCCCAGGGAGGGACACTCCCCAGGCTCGGGGCGGGAAAGTGGGCCGGCATGCTGGTGGTGCCGAATTCTGAGAGATAAGAGCTGGAGAACAGGAAGGCGAGAGGGCAGTGGGGGGCACGAGGAGCAGCCCTGGGTGCGGCCCCCCTCCAAGCCCAGTAGTTCAAAGCCACCTCCCTCCCCGACTTCCTCCTCAGATGATTCGAATTCATGAGCTGATTTCCTTAGCAATCATTAACCCTGAGCTTCACACACCCGGCCTGGGTGGGGGTGGGGGGTCGTCGTTAACTGATCAAACTGGTGAGTGACCCAGTCCATGTAATTATTACCCCAAGAACATGCACACAGGTGCTAGGGAAATGGTCAGGGGCGGCAAGGAGCCGGGGAAGTGTGAACCGGCAGAAGAAAGAGGTTCACATGGACTGGGGGGGAAGTGGGGGGTGGGGGGAGGGGCATGTGCCCAGCCCTCAGCTGACGAGAGGACGCTGAAGGTCAAAGGAGGACAGAGGGCGCAGACAGGAAAGGGTGCACAACACACACGATCCTTCCCACCGGACACAGGGGAGTCTGGGCTCTGGAGTCCGGTCAACCTGGCTTTGAATCCCAGAGTCCCTTTCAGCCTCACTTTCCTCCTCTGTAAAATGGGGATGACGTTGACTTGAAGTCCCATTTACTGAGCACTTGGTCTATTCCAGGCTCTTATGGGCATTTTACACTCCGCTGAGTTTTCCCAATATGGCCCACGTGGGCACTTTGATAATCCCTGTCTGGTCTGTTTCAGGCATGAACAGGAGCCAGTGTGTAAGCGCGGGGTACTTGGTGTGTGTCCAGTGGTGCCCGAGCTGGCAGGCTGTCCTCATGTCTCAGGCCGGCTGCAGGCGACCAGCCAGATGGCAAAACTGACCCTCCTTCCTCCTTGCCGGAATGGTATTTTCCCTGCTAGCCCAACGTCCTAAGCAATATATTTCACAATATTTGACTGCAGCCGTGGATTAAGACCCCACTGGCTGACATGTGACACAGGTCATTATTCTAGCATGAGTAGTAAGCATGGGCTGTTTTTCAAGGGCTGAGGCAAGATGCATTATTCAAAAACCTCTGAAAAATGGGAATAATAGGTCCTTCCAAGTCAGCCCCAAAGACCGTGCAGCCAGAGCTCAGGAGGGCATCAAGAGTGAACGCCCACCTTCCCTGAGCCTCGGCTGCCAGACCGCCTCTGAGGTTCCAGCTGGCCTGAGCTCCTGCCCTGGGGTCTGCCCAGAACCCAAGAGGGCCCACCGGAGTCTACAGCGTGGAACCGGCAAGCAGGGGACAGTGGGAATGGGGGATCCTGGCTGCACCTGTCCCTGAGCTCTGGTCCTCCCTTCCTGCCCCCGAAAGCCCCTACAGCGGCTGGTTAGTGTGGACACAGACTCACTTTGCCCAGGGAGGGAACACCAAGCCTCCATATGAAAAGTGAGACGGAAAACATCATTTTCGTGCTGAGAACACCTCTCCCAAGCACATGTCCCTGCAGTGTCCCCCAGAGCACTGGGAAGCCGGAAGCACCGTCGAGGTGGACACACGCCTGGAAAACAGTCTCTCATTTCTTGGCCCCGGGATGCCAAGCTGGTTTGGCATCTGCATGAGGAGGGAGAAAAGTGGCCACCTCAACTGTGAGACTTTTTACCATTAGGGATTCATTTGTTTGGGTCTTGAAGGAAGGGCCTCAGGTGCATTCCGGAACTCTGGGGACAGGGGAGGGGTCACGGGGCTAAGCTGAAATTATTAGAGGAAATCTTTTTCCTCTCCGTTTTCCTACAGCGGCCCCGCTCTTCCTCTCTGAGCGAAGTGAATTCACTTCCACAATCACTGGCCGCAGCTGGCGCTCCAGAGGGTAAATGGGAGCCGAGAACGCGGCCTCCGCGGGGCTCGTCAGCAACAGTTTGTGGGAAGACAACACAGGCAGGGAGTCTGAAGACCTGGCTCACGCCTGACCGAGCCATCCCCGGGAGGCCCAAGGGACACTAACGGAGCTGCGTGGCCTGCCTGTGCCCCGTTTCTCACCCCGGCGTGAGGCCATGGGATGGGGTGCACCTGCCTGCAGCAGCAGGCGCTCGGGGAGGGGAGCTGGAGGCATGACTGACCACGCACGACCAGGTGCATGAGCACTCTGTCCCCCTCCCCCGGCTGCAGGAGCCAAGTCACCCACAGAGCCCTCAGCCCCCGTCCTCACCCCAGCGCAGGAGCCCCAACAATGCCGGCTTTAACGGAACAAGGCCCACCTTATCAGGAGACGTGCTTTCCCTTTGAAAGTCAAATCGGAGGCCTTGGGACAATGAAGGGTGGGTGTGCAGAGTGGGCCCGGGGGAGGCCCACTGGCCCTGGGCCCCAGCCTGACAGCTCCCCCCACCAAACCCCAGGGAATTCACTTCCTCAGATCCCTCTTCTGCTCTTTTCAGACCCTTAAGGAAATCTTGAGGATGGCAAGCCAAGGCACTTAAAAGGCAAAACTTGTCTGCTTCAGGAGAGACGCCGGGCGTGAAACCCGGACCCAGAGACGCTGGGCCGCTTACTTGGGATCACACAGCAAGCTGGGCCTGGGGAAAGCCCAGAAGCCCCAGCCTTGTTAAGCACCATTCCAACATTCAAGCGTCTGTCGGAGGAACTGTCCCCGGGAGGACAGTGAAGATTAAACCAAACCGGACTAGGGGGGAGGAGGGGGGAGGGAAGGCGAAGGAGGGAGGAGGAAGGAGAGCAGCAGAGTTGTCACTTTCTCCCTCCCACATCCTCTCTCCAGCCTCGCGGTTAAGCCAAGTGTTTCATCCTCCTTCACACAATTTCCTTTTTTTATCACTTACATTTTTTTTTTAAACCATCAGTCAGGTTCTAGAGAGGATATGCACCAAAAACATCCAAGAAATAAACTACCGGCATCCCACGTTTCAGAAACTGACGCCCTCCCCCCCCTTGGCACCCTCTCTTCTCCCAGCTATAGCTCCCCTCTTCTGCTTTTGAAAAGATCTCCTGCAGAAGCATCATGAGCCCCGATCTGGAGAAACACTTGTTTCCGACCCTGCGGGGCAACCGAAGGATCTTTCAGGAGACGACAAACCCTCACTGGACTCAGAAGTGCAAGGTCACTGAGTCCTATCCCCATCCCCATCCAACTCCAGGGTCCCCAGGGCTCCCTTGCAAGCAGAGAGGGTTCAACATGCACAACCCCCTATCCCCCTACTGACAGAGCCCGCGGGGACTCTGCTGCCCCCAGGGTACCCATCACCATCCTCCTATTCCCCTGGAATCCTGATCCTCAACCTCCTCTCACGGACGGCTGGCCTGTGGACTGCCAGAAATGTGGGCGCCTCCTTGCCAAAACTTCTGTCCCCTCCTTTCCCCTCTGCCACCTCTTCCACACCCGCTGCCTGCTTGAGCTCTTCCTCTTTCTAGAATTCTGGTGGGCCAACAATAGCGGGGCTGGCTTCCCTTTATTCTCTGCACTGGCGGCTGGGCCTACAGAGCAGGTTGGTGAATCATTACACGGTATCTTTCCTGGGGGGCAAAGCAAATACGACACGATTCTAAGCCGCACAGCCCGTGGCCCAGGTCAGAGTTCATCAGAACTAGATGGGTGCTTGCTGAATGTGAGATTCCTTCCCCACAAATTTCACCCACCCTCCAGAGTGAGATAAGGGAAATAACGCTCTAGGCAACAAGAAAGAAATCGCAAGGTAGCATGAGTAATCGCCAACTGTATGCACGCGTTCACGAACTCCCTTTGGACTCACCGACTTAGAGCACACGGGATGGGGATCTAGACCCACATTATTACAAGAGGCAACTTCGGCCCTCCTCAGTCCCCAGAAAAGGCTGTGTGTGACTTGCGGCAGTGTGGTTCAGGGCCCCTCCGTGAACGAAGCCACGGCCCGCCACTCCACAGCTACTGCTCTGTCCGCCATGTTTCCAAGGCTGTTTGGTCTTCAAGAAGCTCTTCTCAATTCAGATGCCATGAAGCTGAGAACCAGGTGGCCAGTGTGGCGTCTGATCCTGAGGGAGAGAGGCTCTTTGGGGGGTAGGGGGTGGTGTTCGTGGAGGAGGCAGAAACCACCAGGATAGTGGACGCTCCCCTGAGACAGGAGGGGAAACATGGCCGCCGTGTAACCAGCCGAGAGGTGGGTGCGGGGCGCCGTGTGGGGGTGCTGGTGGTAGCGCGCTGAAGGAGGGAAGGCGGAGAGCGGAGTTCATCCAGGGACGGGTGCTGTTAATGTGGCATCAAAAAGGGAAGGGGGCAGGGGAGTCTGCTGTCTTATCAAGAGTCGAGGTGGACCACAGGGCTCTGTTTAGACCCTTCATCATAAGCAGCCCCACCCTCAACCCCCGTAGGGCGCTAACACAAAGTCGATTATTCCTGGGAATTAAAAAACTGTTTTTCAACTGTACCCACAAGACCCGCCTGCATTGTGGACCCTATCGCTTCTTCTCCCCCTTTGAGGTCAGACCCGCCTCCTCTCCTATCTTTCTCCCCAGCCTCGGGTTCTGACCGCTGCCCACCCTACTCCACAGACACTCCCCCTGTGCCTCCCAACCGGCGCTCCTGCCATCCCCACCGCAAGGCCTCGCCTCATCTCCAGGCCACCTCCTCCAGGAAGCCCACCCTTAAATAAGCCTACTTATTTAACCACCCACAGTGGCATTCTAGAGCCTCCCTGAGACCTGCAGTTTATGGGCCCTCATACACTGTCCCTGATCTAGGGCACTGTTGTCTCAACTGTATACACAGGATTTTAATTTATGGAGGTGACCAAGTGACAGATAGAGAGGCTAACGCCATTGAAAGAAGACTTTCCTTGTTTCCTGAGGGGGGCATGCTACGCCACACAGGGCCACGTGGAGAAGCACTGTGGCTAATGGAGAGGTGACTGGCTTCGGGTTGGCTAGTTTGAATAGTTTGAATAGTTTGGGTGGGCTTCGGGGTACAGGGGCTGTCCCTAGTTGACCAGTCGTTGGGCCTGGGTGGTTCGGGGCGGGAGACGTTCCTGTGGCGTGTCAGAGTGAGATAAGGAAGACTCTAGATCACAGGCAAGATCTTAGCAACTGCGGACGTTAGTCGGGCCCGAGTCAGGGGTGCCCAGCAGACAAACGCAGAGCCTAAGAAAGCACACCACACCATCCACTTGCTTCCCCTCATTGGGTTCGGGTTCTAGAGCTTGCTAATCCAATCGCTCTCTTGCTAATGCCATCATTCTCCTGCCCCTCTAACTTTCTGATGCCTCGTCAACACAACCCCATCCCTGGACCAACTCAACCATCTGCCCGGCAGCCTCCTCCCTCCCTCTGCCTGTTACACAGCAGAGCGGAGTTTCCCAATCTGGAACCCACTCCACCCCAATGCCTCCTCAGGGACCTCCACGCCAGGGACCTGCCACTTGGGTGACTCTGTCGGCATCCATAATTCTTAAAAAAAAAAAAAAGACCAGCAACAGCAAAAAACTTGATTGACTGCGGGGGAAACACTTGTAATTGATATTCTAGACCAAAGACTAGTTTCCTTAATATATAAAGATCACCTCCAATTCAATAAGACAAAGACCAACGACCTGATAGAAAGTAGGCAAAACAGGGGCACCTGGGTGGTGCACTCGATTGGGCATCTGACTCTTGCTTTTGGCTAAGGTCATGATCTCGGGGTCATGGGACTGAGCCCCACGTTGGATTCCATGCTCAGCACGGAGCCTGCTTGATATTCTCTCTTCTTCTCCCTCTGCTTTCCCTCCCAACCCCTGCCTCAAAAATAAATAAATAAATCTTTTTTTTAAAAAAAGTAGGCAAAACATATGAATAGACAGTTCACAGAAAAGAAAACACAAGTGGCTCTCACGTGTGTGAAAACATGTTCACCCTTACTCATAGCCAAAGAAATGCAAATTAAAACTTTATCGAGAAACTATTTCTGTCTTCCAGATTGGCAAATATCAGCAAGTTTGGTAACATTTCATGTTAGAGGGCGTGGGAAACGAGCACGCTTGTACATTGCTGCTGGCAGTATACCTTCCTAAAAATTCTATGGAGAGCAATTTGCTGATGCCTTTTTTTTTTCCTGATGTCTTTCTAAATACAAATGCACACACTTTCTGGCCCTTCGATTCCACTTCCGAGATTTTATCCCACGGGTAACCACCTGCACTGCCAACTGATTACAGCACAAGGTGATTCAGTGGGACACTGCTTGTGATGTCCAAAAAACAGGAGATTCCTCAAATAAATAGTGTGACATCCATACAGTGGAACATTCTATAGCCATAAACAAGAATGAAGAAGCACTCTACATACCAATCTGGAAGCATCCCAAGACAGCTAAGTGGGAAAAGAACAAATGAGGGGCAAAAAGAACACACAGTGTGCTAACACTTGGGGAGAACGACTCTCTCTACATATGTTTTAATTCATGCAAGAAATAGAGTGCGTACGAAACTGGTCAAGTTGCTTCCAAGAAGGGAGAACACCAGGAGGCCGAGGGAGACGGGGGATAAAGACTTTTCACAGTGAAATCTTTGCAATGTTTAAAATTCTGAACCATGTACGTTTATTTTCTAAGAAAAAAGGCAAGGGCAACAAGCAGATTAAATGAGCAAACGTCCCTTTCTGGCTTCCGAACTCTCTTCTCACCTCTGCACACAGGCTTTCAGCGAAGCTGTGTGCCAGCGGTCTCCCTTCCCTCCTGCCTTACTCCCCAGCGGCCTCGGCCTGACCTGCCGGAGCTGCCCCTGGGGAACTGGCCTCCCTGATTTCTGGTCTCCTGCCTCCAGCGGCTGCCTGCCACTCTTTGCTCTGGCCCCACCCACTTCACGGTGGCCACGCCCCCCTTGAACACGCCTCCCAGGTTTCCACAGCACCACGCCCCTGCGGGTTTCTATGCTCCGTCTCTGGGCAGTTCTCCCCAGTCTCTAAGTGGTGGATCTCTCCTCCAGGTCCTCCTCTTTGGTCTTCTCTTCTTGGTTCACACGCTCCCCCTGAGCTACCTCGTCCACCCCGAGGCTTCACTCGTAATCGGGATGCACCTAACTCCCGAATGTGTATTTCCGGCCAGACCTCTCTTCTGAGCTCTGGGCTCCACGTGAAAGTAAGTCTCCAGAGGTCTCCAACCCAACATGCCCACGTGTCACTCACCAGCTTCCAGCCAGTTCCATCCTCCATGTCAGAGAGGCTTCCTTGCCTGTGCTCCCTCCCAAGTATCCCTAGAAGCCAGCCACTCTCCCCACCTCCACCAAGGCTCCCCTCGCGGGTGTCCCTTCATGCTCTTTCCCACCTCAGGGCCTTTGCACACACTGTCACCTGTGCCTTAAATACTCTTCCCGCTGCTCCCCACACCTGTTCCTGCTTTATCTTGATTAATTCTTTTTTTTTTTTTTTAAGATTTTACTTCTTTATTTGACAGAGAGAGAGAGAGATCACAAGTAGGCAGAGAGGCAGGCAGAGAGGGGGAAGCAGGCTCCCCGCTGAGCAGAGAGCCCGATGTGGGGCTCGATCCCAGGACCCTGAGATCATGACCTGAGCCGAAGGCAGAGGATTTAACCCACTGAGCCACCCAGGTGCCCCTATCTTGATTAATTCTTATATATCTTCTAGAACTCGGATTCACATTCCTTCAAGAAGCCTTTCCTGGCCTCCAGACCAAAGGATGTCAACTAAAGGTGTTTTCTGTCCCCCCAGGGGACATTTGGCAATGTCTAGAAGACATTTTTGGTTGCTACGAATGGGTTGGGGGTGTGTGTGGAGCTCCTGGCATCTAAGGGGTACAGAGGCTACAAAGCACACAGCAGCCCCCACGACCAAGAATTCTCTGGTCCAAGATGTCAGTAGTGCTGAGGTGAGAAACCTAGCCCTAGACTAAATCATGTCCCCATGACACACTTTCAAAACA